>MU760611.1:62877-124269 GCA_026770625.1 Nicotiana glauca
CGAATTTATATTCATGAATTGATTAATCTTTTAGAGACAAAGAACAGAAAATTAGATACTTTAGTTTGGCCTTAATAAATAAAAATGAGACGAGCCTCGCCAAATCGAAAAAGACACAATCGCGGGGCCCTCATTAATTACTTATTAAAAATACTTAGAAAATCGGGAAGGGCCGTTTAGCGAATTTCACGGACCTCCCAAAAGGTAATAAGTACGTTACCCGCTTTAGGCGCGATTTTTAATAATATTAGTTTCCTAAATACGGGTGTGCATTTCATGCAACCCAAATCCAAATCCGAAAACGTCGAATAGGAATGTGTCGAGGATCCGGGTGCATTTCATGTGACGTGATCCAAAAACATGTTCTTAAACGACGTTTACTTTCTTAAATAAAATAATTGACAAAAGCAGTAATTAATTCTAAAATTGCACAAGTAAGGTAACATGTATAAAGATTAAATTTTAGCCAAATATAATAGTTGAGCGACCGTGCTANCATAAATCTCCCAAGTGGCAACTATGAATTTTAAATTAAAAAATGAATCCCTTTTCGATTATCCTTAAATTGGAAAAATTCCTTTCATCCTTAAATTGGAAAAATTCCTTTCTTTATTATATCCCTTCCCGGGTTGTAGTAAAAAGCCGGATAAAAGCCTTTCGGAAAAAGGAGGTGTGACAATAGGTACGCGAACAAGGGACCAACGCAGCCAAAATACCCCCGGAAATGGTTTTGGAGCATACCGCCTCGCAAGTAATGACCGAGCAAAATCCTCTAAACCGCAGCGTATCACAAATAACAGAAATGGCTCGGTACAGATCACCTATCGAAAAAACAATCTCCAGTAAAAGCAAAATTAAGCAAACTGGGACTCGCCCATAAAGTACGCAACAATGTCCAGTAAAAGCAAAAATAAGCAAACTGCGACTCGCCCATAAAGCACGCAACATTTTGCAATAAAGGCAAAAACTGAGCGGGCTGGGACTTACCTAGGAAACACACAATATCCTCCAAATGAAAGCAAAATTAAGTGAACTAGAACTTTCTTCGACGCATGCGAATACAACACAATGGGTTACATTTTTGACCTTGCTCGAAATAATACCCTTACGTCCATCGGCCATCGACCTTCACCAAGGGAGAAGCTCGACCTCGCTCGAAGCTGTAAAGGGTTACCTTTTCGACCTTGCTCGAAACAACACCCTTACGGCCATCGGCCTTAACCAAAGGAAAAACTCGACCTCGCTCAAAGCTACAAAGGGTTACAATTTTGAACTCGCTCGAAATAATACCCTTACGGCCATCGGCCTTCGCCAAAGGGAAATATCGACTTTGCTCGAAGCTACAAAGGGTTACAATTTTGAACTCATTTGAAACAACACCCTTATGGCCATCGGCCTTTGCCAAGGGAGAAACGCAACATTGATCGAAGCTGCAAAAGGTTACCTTTTTGACCTTGCTCGAAATAACACCCTTATGGCCATCGGCCTTCACCAAAGGAGAAGCTCGACCTCTCTCGAAGCTACAAAGGGTTATAGTTTCAACCTCGCTCGAAATAACACCCTTACAGCCATCGGCCTTTGCCAAAAGGAAAGATCAACCTTGATTGAAGCTACAAAGGGTTAAAATTTTGACCTCGCTCGAAATAACATCCTTACAGTTATCGGCCTTCGCCAAAGGAGAAGCTTGACATCACTCGAAGCTACAAAGGGTTACAATTTCGACCTCGCTCGAAATAATACCCTTACGGCCATCGGCCTTTACTAAGGGAGAATCTCGACCTCGTTCGAAGCTGCAAAAGGTTACCTTTTTTACCTTACTGGAAATAATACCCTTACGGCCATCGGCCTTCACCAAACAAGAAGTTCAACCTTGTCGAAGCTACGAAGGGTTACAATTTCGACCTCACTAGAAATAACAAAGGGTTACAATTTCGACCTCGCTCGAAATAATACCCTTACGGCCATCGGCCTTCACCAAGGGAGAAGCTTGACCTCGCTTGAAGCTGCAAAGGTTTACCTTTTTTACCTTGCTCGAAATAACTCCCTTACGACCATCGGCCTTTGCCAAAGGAGAAGCTCGACCTCGCTCAAAGTTACAAAGGGTTACAATTTTGACCTCGCTCGAATAACACCCTTACGGCCATCGGCCTTCGCCAAAAGGAAAGCTCGACCTCACTCGAATCTACAAATGGTTACAATGTTGACCTTACTCGAAATAACACCCTTACGGCCATCGGCCTTCGCCAAAAGAAAAGCTCGACATTGCTCGAAACTATAAAGGGTTACAATTTCAACCTTGCTTGCAATAACACCCATACGGCCATCGGCCTCCACTAAGAGAAGAGCTCGACCTTGCTCGAATTTACAACTGGCTATAATTTCAACCTCGTTCGAATATATAAATATCAAAAATTAACCCTGCCCAAAGAATGGAGACTTCAAGTTTGACCTCACCCAAACACGCAAATTTGAATTCATAATCAAAAGAGTCATGGACTTATCACAATGAGAATCAAAAGATACACAAATGAGTGTGAAACAACTATTTTATTCAAATACACATGCGCAACAGTCGCACCTAACAAAGAGCTGAAACCGGCCCATGGGAAAGGAAAGTAAACAACGAAAGAACAAAAAAAACTAAGTACATTGGATACGCAAAATACTCACACCGCATCATCTCCGCCGCCGCTCCTTTGAATATCACCACCATCTTCAGAAATGAGCTCACCCCCGATATCAACGCCCTTCCCAGCTTCCGGGGTTGCAGGGTCATACCCATAGGCAATACGAGCCTCGCATGCCTTTGCCCAAGCATCTTCAAAGGTGGTCTCTGGGACAAACCCCACCTCCCGCAAACCCTTGTAAATATCACACCAGGCCTCGGCGTGGACCCATAACTTGTATAGGAAGCGTGGGACCGCGGCAGAGGCAGACTCGATCTGGGCCAACAGTTGTTCCTTCTTGGCCTCGAGTGCTACGACCTGGTCTCCTAGGCTCAAAGCCTCTCGGTCAATTTTACCAATACACTCCTGGAACCGCGCCTCTCTCATCGTGGCCGTAGCTCTCTCAGATTCCTGCTTAGATTGAAGGACGTGGATGGTATCCTCCAACGCTGCCTCCCTCGCCAAAGATGATGACCGAGCCTCCTCGACACTCTCCATTCTGGCCACTTTCTTTTAAAGCTCGGCTAATTTCCCCATCCATTTATCACTCAAAGATTTAACTCTGGTAGCATTATGCTCGAGTTTGGCTTGCAAAGACAACACCTTAGCCTGAAGGTCCTCGCACTCTACGGCAACTCCCTTGCCCACCTCGAGTTTTGGCACGGAGCATCTCCTCGAGCTCACTGCATCTTCGGATGGACTGCATCATTTTCTGATCCCTATTCTCCAACTCTTACCTGATGGATCGGGTGCCAGTACCCGCCCTAAGCCACTCGTGCATCTCACAGTATTTTTGCGATACCACCGATACTTCTCAATAACCTTTAAAAATTTGCGGCCCGGGTCTCGGCCCTACGAGCACTCTCGATCTCCAGCATGTAAGACTGAAAACAAAGAGAAGAAATGAGTCAGTAAAGACCAAGGTCCCAAAGCAAAATTAATAGTATCAATGGAACTTACCCTTAGACCCATCGTGGCCACGTAGCGTGACAATTCAGCATCACTGACATCCTGAAGAGCTCCACTTTCTACGGCAGAGCATAGAAAGTCAAATTGCGGCACACAATCCACCATGTCTCACAGAAGATTGAGGTCTAACAAAATTTTTAATATTCGGGAGGAACCTCCCGCTCTCACTACAATTCGGGTAAAGCACTCCTCGAACATCCTAACGTTATTAGGATCGATGTCGGATTCAGACTCGTAATCATCAACCATAATGCCTTTTCCCCTCTCTCGGCCAAGGAAGAAGTACGGTTTGGGCGGGATGTCGAAGGGCCACCAGGAACAGCAACGACAGCCTCGGGACTCCATCTCTCCGCCATACCAACTTGTTGACCGCTCATAATAGGCATAGCCTCTACGACTGGGCTAGCCCCACCACCAGTTTCGAGCTCCGCCAAGGCAAGGTCGCCCCTTGAAGATGTTTTGTCATGAGGAGCCACTTCCAACACCACCCATCATCTCTTTGACGGAGCCTCCCCACTACCAGCATGAGAATATTCTCCCGTCATACGAAAAACAGGAATCGGCGTCTCTAGTTGAGGAGTAGTCTCTGCATGCACGGCTTCAGTCGCAGGTGCAGATTGAGAATTAGCTCTCGGTGCAGTCGGGGAAAGGGGCATCGACCGATGAAATACAAACGGAGGAGCCCTCATCCTTCGTACCCTCCCTGTTGACAAAGAAACACGATTATATAACGACAAGGCCAAACCGGGAGGAAAAGAATAAAGAAAAACTACAGTGAGTCGACTCATCAGTGAGAGCCTTACGCTCATATTTCTCATGGAAGGATGCCCACTCATGAATCCCCATTGTATGGGGGAGAAGCGTAGTGCGGGAGGGAGTCTCTCGGCTGTAAAAGCAAAAACAAATCCTTAGCAATATCTCCTAAAGGATAACGATCGACGGTCGCCGTAAGACGAATCACAAAACAAAAAAAGGAAAACTTATGAGCGAAGTTCCACGTCTCTGGAAACCCTGCCAAATCCGCCACAAGGTGCTCTATTAGCACATAGAAGTAGCTTTCCCAGAAGCGGCGATTAGCTTTATCGCCCATCGTCACCACCAAACTCTTGGTTCCTCGATGGCGCATATGGATCATTGTACCCCAAAGAAAATGAGGGGCAAATATGTGAAGCATATGCTCTAGGGAAATTCCTTGTATAGCAAGCTCTGTGTACTTGATAAGCATGAGGAAGAGTTTGTATGCGTACAGAGATAGTTAAGCCGGGAACATTTCGTAGAAGTAGCAGAAGTCTACCACCAGAGAAGGGAGAGGAAGTTTGTACCCGGTAACAAAAGGGTACGCATAAAATGAGCGGTACCCCAAGCGGTGCAAATGTACGATGTCCTTCCCCACCATCGGTACTATCTCGATATGATTTGGGATTCTCCACTTGACTTTCAGTGCCGTAATAGTCGCTTCATACATGGTGGAAGGGACAGGTTCCGGTTAATCTCCGACAGGGCTGTTAAAGTTAGTCCTTAATTTTCCCGAAAGGGTTATAGTATCTCGTCTACTGTTGGAAATCCCTCGTCTTCCGCCACCCTCATTCCCTCTTCAAGAAGGGGAGCATTATTTTCCGGCGCCGGAGCTTCGATGAATCTATCAGTTTGGAAAGAGGTACCAGCCATTTGTCTGTCTTGATCGAAATAAACAAGAGCAATGAAGGAAAAAAGAGAATGGTCACGTCGAATTCTGACGAAAGCAGAAGTATGAAATACTGAAGAAGGTGAAAGTTTGTAAAATTCTCTAAGGAAAATTGAAAAGCATAAAAATAGAATGGCGGGTTCCCCCTATTTATAGGAACACAAATGTACCGAGCGGGAAACCTAAGAGCCGCCAATCAAAAAACTGAAAAGGCAGAGGAAGAGTATAGTCACGAGAGGCTCACACGGCGGAATGTAATACTTGGGCGAATGAGCAAGAGTATAGTCACGAGAAGGCATGCTGGTTAGGGACCATTAGGTAAAAGGAGAAATTAAGAATATATATATATAAAAGGAAGTCAAAGCAGAAGAAGAAGCAGAAGAAGAGAGGGAAAAAAAAGGAGAAAAAGAAGTCTAGATTTCAGATTACAAGTCTTTGTAATCTCCATTCCTGAATCAATTAAGCTAAATCTCACAGTTGTCAACGAGATTCCTCCCCTATCTTCTTTGCTTGTACAAATATGAAATCATACATTAAAGATGTAAGCTTATTATTTACAGTTAGCATCTTTCAATCCTTCTAAGAAATGTTGTATAAACTTGATCCCTATGATTTTATATCCATTATGTCTAGATTTGAAGTTGATTATGTTTGGTTATAATTTACCCTCTATTTCATCTTTAATTGGTTTAACTAAAAGGCTTAACATTTTTTGGTCAAATATCCGGCACTTTGAATACAAAATAGCTTATGAATGGAATTTAGTACGTAAGACCATTAAATCACCATTACCCGAAGCTCGCATCTAGTTAAAAAAGTAACACACCATTCAGATTCGAACCTTTGCATCTTTGCCTATTACCTACTACTATACGTTATGCCTCTATATTAAAGAGTAAGATTCATACATAACAATATGAATGCCTCACTTCTTTTCTAAGGGTAAATGACATTTCATTGATGTCAAAAGAGCACCAACTCCTGGGGCATCTACAACATCAACAATAGTACAAGGTTAAAGGAAAGGATATCAGAGAGCCAAAAACAGAAGCAAAAGTAGATTTGGCTGACTATTAGAGCCTCAACACAATGGATGCCTCACTTGTTGAATAAGAAACAAAGACCTCCTATTACTATGTAAATTTAAGGCCTCCTATTACTGTGTAATTTGAGCCATTATTGTAAGAAAGTGCATGGATCTGAAGCAAATCAGACAATTCCAAAAGGATCAATTCAGCTCACCTTAGTTTAGGTTTACGCAGATGTTGTAGTTGATTGTCAGGCTTCTTATGTCCTATTCGCTGCCCGATTTGGTTCCAGAGCAGTAATCCTGCTAGAGGAAAAACTGGTGCACAATATAGTAGTTGTAACTTGTAACAAAAGTTCGTGGAAAGCTATTATGTTCGCATATATAATAATATTTTGATAGAGATTATCAAATTTTGATAAAAGTATATTGGCATAATACTATTAAAAATGTATTAATTATAGACAGTGGGGGACTGATCAACCTTTAAGAAACCTTATCAGGTAAGGGATATTTGGTAATGTATGCAGTACATTCTACTACTTCTTCTTCTTTTTTTATTTATTTATGATAAGGTAATTAAGATTTATGAAAATGTTATCTTTATTCATATTGGAAGTTTCTTAACTTGCAGGAGTGCCCGAAGAGAAAGGCTCTTCCCGACTTGCAATAAGAATTTTCCAAATATCCCTAGCCCAGTGATGTTTAACCAAAAATTAGAGTTTTAGTCGAAGCTAGAATTTAGAAGAATACGGGTTACTGTTAATCAGAAAAGTATATAAAGAAAGAAATTAGAGAATAATATGATCAGAAAGCAAGTAAATAAAAGTATATTCCAATAGTGTTTCGTATTCCTACAATTGTTTGTTCCTTTCCCTTTTATAGCTATTTTGGGGATATGAGCCTTACCTTTGTCATAATAAGGCGATTATGGGCAATTAATGACTTTGAATGCTACGTTACATAATTATATACATTAAATACATATTTTCTAACGTTTTCAGTATTTAATACTCATTAAATACTGTATCTGGACTCTTATTTGCTGCCAGATTCATTCCTTTGATTCTTCATGATCTTTGAGCTTTAAATGTCTTGAATAGGTACGAGCGTTAAATTTCTTGTATGACTACTCGTGCCTCTTCTATTACCGTGCTCGTATTTGTTGTTGCTCGTACCTCATAACTAACCTTAATTCTTTGACTGTTTGATCAGTCTACACGTCATGACACGTTATCTCCAATATGCAAACTAAATTTTTTCCAATACAGATAGTCCCCCCACTTTTCATTCATTCGTCAGTTGAATATTTGGGAAGTAAATTTCATTAAAGGAGAATTTTTAACAGATACTGTTTTTACTTCTTCTACCTCTCCTTCTTTGGCAGTTCCCCCTTCTATTGTCCATCATACAGAAGTTGGGTAGATAAATTGTTGAAGATCGCGCCTATGGAGGCTAGGTCTTTGAAATCTATTTTCAATTTTTACGATTGGAAAGTAAAGACTCACAGTAAGAGTTTTTTGTCTTTCTCATAAGTAAAAATTAAATTTCATCCTTCTCTTTGTCAGGATTTTCTATTCGAGGTGTTACTGCTGAAGCAGTTGCGGCCTCTCGTTCCTCTTCAGGAACTCAAATTTCCTTAGAAAGGGCTCAGAATATACTCTTGAGTTCGAAAAGAAAAACCATTGAAGAGGATGAATCCGAGGAAGAAGATGAAGGTGGTTCATTGATGATGAGGCCAAGAGTTAGGAGACATATCGTCTCTGACGAAGCTGAAGTTTCTCCTCATCGTTCTCCTATCGGGCCTGTTCATCTCGTCTCTGATGATGACGTTGTTACCCCTCGTGACACTCGTGACTCTATTAACCAGCTGTTCGTTAGTGGTTTCGAGAGTGGTGAGTTAGGGCCTGTTTTGGATGAACTTCCCCTGTCTTCCTTTTCAACTCCCATATCTACAATTCCTTCTTTACCTTCTGCCGTGGCTTTGGTTCCTTCCTTACTTGTTCCATCTGCTTCTATTTCTCCCTCTACTGTTTTTACTTCTTCTACCTCTCCTTCTTTGGCAGTTCCCCCTTCTATTGTCCATCATACAGAAGTAGGTTCTATGAGTAGAGGTGTTGCTATGAGGAGCGTGACTATTGAAGTTCTTGCTAACAACAACCTTTTGAGGAAATTCTAACAACAGCCTTTTGAGGAAATCTGGTCAGGCAGATGTTTGGCTTGAGCCTTTAATCAGCCCAATTGAGAAAGAAAAAATAAATAGTCATAGTTGTCTAACTTTGATGAACGACATAGTTCATGTTACCTTGAAGGTATTTTCCTTCTTTCTTTACTTTTGCAAAAATTCTTTCTCTAGAATTCTTATTTTCCTCTTTTATCATTTTCAGGCCAATCTTATTGGCACAAAGCTGATGAGCAGAGTTTCTATATTAGAGAAGGTGGCACATGACTCTGAGAAGGTTGTTCTTGATTCAAAGAAGGTAGCTCATGATTCTTAGTTGGAAGCAGCCAATTGGAAGGAACAGTTTGATAGTGCACAAATTACTATAGAGGATTTGCAAGAGAATAGGAATAACCTGGAGCAGCAGATACGGGTATTAACTTCAGAGTTAGCAGTTGCCAAAGCTTTCTCAAGTTAGGCGAAGAAAAATAAAGAGCGTCTCGAGTCTTCTTTCTCAGAGCAATTGTCTAGGGAAAGTGAGATCAGAGAGTTGAAAGCTCTTTTGAATCAAAAAGAAGTTTATGCTGGAGATCTACTGCAAAGTTTGACTCGGACACAAGAAGATCTGCGAACTTCTACTGACAAGGTGCATGCCTTGGAAAACTCTCATGCCTCTCTTCAAGCCTCTTACAGTGAACTCAAGAGCGAGATTACCACTTGGGAAAGAGATTATGAGCTTCTTGAAGATAAAACTGTTATTGAGGTAAGCTGGGCTTTTCTGAACTCACGTCGTGATGCCTTAGTCGAGGCCATCCAATAAAACTTCAACATGGAGTTAGCTAAAGTTATGGAGACTATTGAAAAATCTCAACAACCGCTAGACTTCCCTTCTCTCGAGATTGAGGCTCACGAAGCTGATGTTCCTGTGAGTGAAGCTCTCGAGGCTGAAGTTCTAGTTAATGTTGAAACTGGTATGGGTATCACGACTCTTTCATGCCCCATCGAGCCTACTGCTGCAAGCCAAGCTGAAACCGTGTCTGTAGATGTACCTGCTCAGATTGAAACTGTTGCTCCTGATGTTCCTGTTTGACTTCCACAATCTTCTTAGTGACCAGTCTTTTGAAATGAATTTGTTTTTGTTTTTTCTTCTTGGAAAATGGTAATCAAACCCTTAGTTTCTTTTAAAGGTTATTTTTAGAAGTACAAGTCCCCAAGTCTTGTTATGGGGTATTTTATATAGACAGTTTGATGACTAAGTTCGTACTTAGTCTTTAGTTTTAAATATTAAGAATTTTTTATTATTGTTAAACTTCTGTTTGTTCTATTCTTGCCTTTTACTTTTAAGGACTTAAAGAATAGTCTGAATTTTTGTTCTCTGAAAATAATCCTGTGAATCTCATGGCTAAATAACATGAGTTTTATAAAAGAGGGTCCTTTTATATTTTGACACTTAATGAAGAAGACGTCTGAACTTTATAATGGTGTTATCATACGATAAAAGAAATAGGAACACACATCTTTCTTTAAAATAACTTTGACAAGTTTTTATTTCTGAACCTTGGCAAGTTTTGAATAATACTTTACATGTATTTGAATTACATCTATAACTTTCTCGTAACTGTTTTCCTTGTAACAGATTTTTACAAAAGAAGAACAATAGATATAGGGTTTTCCCTTATAATCCGTTTTAGTACATAGTCTTCACCCTAACTGTTTTGAGGTACACTGGATCTACTCAGCTCCAAAACATTAGGAAGGGTTTGAGAGGTGACTCCATTGTTCTCATGGGAAAGAAGACTATGATGAATACCATAGTTCTTCATAATTTTTACTCCGCACTTGACTCTTCTAGGCTTGATTTTTCCTCAATTTTCTTTGCCTTCTTTATGCACGTGACTGTGTATATTATGTAGTCCCCCAAGTGTTTGAGTGTTGAAGTATGAAACCTCGAACACTTGATAGTTCCTCACATTTGGTCCTTTTCCTGAAAAAGAAATACATACGGGACTCGGGGGTGTGATTTATAGATGAAGACTACTTAACCCGTTAGTATTTCTATCAGAATAATTGTAACCCTAGGCTAGAAATTTTAGTTTATTCCATTTTGCCTTACAGTCGTGACTCATATTTAGTATGGGTTAGCATTTTGCCTATCATCTAAAATCGTTAGTAAAATTTTAACAATTCAAAAATAAAATTTAACATGGTGATACGTAACCGTGGGTATTTCTTCAGAAGTAGTATCTCTTCAAATGAACAGCATTCCAATGTGAAGGTAGCACTTTCCCATCCATTGCCTCCAGTTCATATGCTCCTTTTCCTACAACATTACGAATTCTATAGGGTCCTTCCCATGTTGGACTTAATTTTTCCGTGTTAGCAGCTTTTGTAGACTGAAAAATCTTTTTGAGCATGAAGTCCCCAATTTTGAAGAATCTGAGGCGTCCTTTCCGGTTGTAATATCGTTCTATGACTTGTTTTTGTACAACCATTCTTATTAGTGCAGCTTCTCTCCTGCCCTCGAGTAAATCAAGATTGACCCGCATTTTTTCATTATTTGATTCCTCCGTTGCCTGTGTAAACCGCGTGTTTGGTTCTCCTATCTCAACTAAAATCAAAGCCTCAGCTCCATAAACCAACGAAAATGGTGTTTCGCCTGTACTCGTTTTTGTAGTTATACAATAAGCCCATAAAACTCCAGGTAACACTTCAGGCCAATTACCTTTTAATTCCTGTAAACGCTTCTTTAGATTGTTAATAATAACTTTGTTTGTTGACTCTGCCTGCCCATTGCCCACTGGATGATATGGTGTGGACGTAATCCTTTTGATTTGCCAACTTTGAAAGAATTTCGTGGTTTGAGCTCCTATAAATTGAGGGCCATTATCACATATGATCTCTTTTGGCACTCCGAATCGGCATATGATATTTCGCCAAATAAAATCCTTGACTTCCTTTTCTCGTACCTGCTTAAATGCTCCTGCCTCTACCCATTTAGTGAAATAATGAGTGAGTACGAGCTGAAACTTTACCTGTCCTTTTTCTTGTGGTAACGGACCCACGATATTTATTCCCCATTTCATAAATGGCCACGGTGCTATGACTGGATGCAATAACTCTGCTGGTCTATGCATATTGTTACCGTACCTTTGGCATTTGTCACATTTAGGTATGAAATTCTCTGCTTCCTCCTCCATTTTATGCCAGTAATAACCTGCCCTAATTAATGTCTTTACTAATGATCTTCCTCCAGTGTGATTTCCACAATGTCCCTCGTGTATTTCTCTCATTACGTACTCTATTTGAGAAGGCCCGAGGCATCTTGCTAAGGGACCACCGAACATTTTACGGTAAAGATTTCCTTACTTTAAACAGTACCGAGCAGCCTTTTTTCGAAGTGCATGTGCTTTCCTCTTATCATTAGGGACGGTACCATACTGCAAAAAAGCAACAATTTTGTTCCTCCAATCCCAAGTTAAATATTAAAATTTACCCCATTCTTATCAGGTTCGAGAACTGAGTGAAATAAATGTATAACTGAGGCGTTTGCATCATTTGCTACATCAGCTACAGATGCGAGATTAGCTAATGCATCTACTTCAACATTTTCATCTCTTGGTATTTGTATGCCCTTCCAAGTTTGGAATTGCTTTATCAGTTTCTGTACATTTTCCAAATACTGTTGGATCCTTGCTTCCCTAGCTGTGTAAGTCCCCAGCATTTGATTAACCACAAGTTGCGAATCACTTTTGATTACGACCTGATTTACACCAAGTTCTCGTGCCAATTTTAGACCTGCAATCACAACTTCATACTCCACTTCATTGTTAGTTATGAAGTGACATTTAATAGCTTGTCTAATAGTTTCGCCCATAGGTGGTACCAAAACAATCCCTAAACCTGCACCTTTTACGTTAGACGAACCGTTACTGTATAAGATCCAAGTTCCTGGGTTAGCTCCATTGAATACCTGCAATTCCTTTTCAGCTTCCAATTGCATTTTTTGGCTAAAATCAGCTACAAAATCAGCTAATACTTGAGATTTAATAGCAGTTATAGGTTGGTAAGTGATATCATATTCACTCAACTCAATAGCCCACTTAGCTAACCTCTCTGATAATTCATGCTTATGTAGTATATTACATAATGGGTAAGCAGTTACTACAGCAATAGGATGACATTGAAAATATGGTCTTAACATTCTAGATGCCATGATTAAAGCAAGTGCTAGTTTTTCCAATTGTGGATACCGTGTCTCTGCATCTAAAAGGATTTACTAACATAATAAATAGAGGATTGTTTACCTTAGTCCTCTCAGACTAAAACAGTACTTACTGCCACTTCTGAAACAGCAAGGTAAATGAGTAACATCTCCCCTGCCTTTGGTTTTGCAAGTAATGGTGGATTTGACAAATATGCTTTCGAATTCCTAAGTGCTTATTGACATTCTTCATTCCACTCAAAATGATCTTGCTTCGTAAGAGCCGAGAAGAATGGAAATGAATCTTTCCAAGGCTGCAATTCTCCTCGTTAGTGTTTGGACTTCTTTTTTACTTGTTAGCACATCAGGGATTTTCTCCATTGCTTTAATCTGTGTGGGATTCACTTCAATACCACGGTTAGAAACGAGAAAACCCAAAAACTTACCTGATGCAACTCCAAATGCGCATTTTCGCGGTTCAACTTCATGTTAAATTTTCGCAGAATTTGAAATGTATCAGATAAATGAGATATATGATCCCTAGAATGTTGAGTTTTTACGAGCATATCTTCTATATACACCTCCATAGTTTTTCCCAAATGCTCTTGGAACATTTTAGTGACCAACCTTTGATAGGTTGCTCCAGCATTCTTGAGACCAAAGGGCATTACCTTATAACAGTAAGCCCCCGTGTCTGTTATGAAAGAAGTTTTTTCCTCATCTTCTGGATCCATTTTGATTTGATTATAACCTGAATATGCATCTAAAAAACTTAATAGCTCATGTCCTGTAGTAGAATCAATTAGTTTATCTATGTGCGGTAAAGGAAAAGAATATTTTGGACAGGCTTTATTAAGGTTTGTGTAATCTACACAGACTTGCCACTTACCATTCTTTTTAGGTACCACAACAGTATTAGCTAACCAGTTAGGATATTTTACCTCGCGGATAGACCCAATTTTTAATAATTTCTGAACCTCATCTTGAATCACCTGATTTTTGAAAACTCCTTGCTTTCTCTTCTTTTGTTTGATCGGTGTGAACGATGGGTCTTCATTTAACTTGTGAGTCATTACCTCCAGTGGTATTCCTGTCATATCAGCATGGGACCAAGCAAAACAGTCCACGTTAGCTTTTAAGAATTCAATTATCATACCTTTCATATCTAGGCTCAGATTAGCTCCCACATAAGCCTTCCGCTCAGGCCATTGTTCAAATAATACCACAGCTTCAAATTCTTCAATTGTTGTTTTGATGTTTTCATTTTCTTCTGGCTCTTGAATTTTGTCAGGTCTTGAGTAGGATAATATTCACAGAACTTCCTGGATCAATCAAAACTCATTTCACATTAGTATCATGTACAAGTAAAGATATTACCAGTGCGTGGTTATGTGGAGATAAAACACCATTTGTATCTACATCATCAAAGGTAATACTTTCTTCCTCCAAAACTTGTCGTACCCGCTTCCCGTGGGTAATGGTGACCTTAGAGACTTTATTGGATGTTGTGTATGTCACACCGTTGATATCTTCTCCCCTGCTTATAACGTTAACGGTCCTTTGGGAGAAGGTGGTTTTGGAGGCTCTTGCATATTCTTCATATAAGCTTGCTTACCTTTTTCACTGAATAACTCGGTAAGGTACCCTTGTTTTAGCAAATGATCCACCTAACTTTGTAAAAACCTGTATTCTGCTGTTTTATGCCCGTGATCATTATGAAACTCGCACCAATGATCAGGGTTATGCCGGTTCGAATTCGACCTCATTTCTTTTGGACATCAAACCTTGTCTCCCATGCTTCTCAAAATAGCTACGAGCTCGGAGGTGGTAATATTGAAATTGTAACCACAGAATCTCGCCTTTAAACTTCTATCATCATCTCGTGACTCATAATTGTTTCGCTCATTCTTGAACCTTGATGAGGAACCTAATTCCTTGTTTCTAGATTTGTGATCGTACCTTTGATTATCTTGCCTTGACCGTGAATCCTTTCTCGCAGGTCCCATGTAAGGCTTCGTACCTATTTTTACCGGATCTCCTTTCAGTTTTTGCACATCTCGAACCTACCTTTTCCTCCTTTTGCAATTTTGGAACAATATCTTCCTTAATTCGCAGCTTCATACTGTACCTGTTATAGACATCGTTCCATGTTGTAGCTGGGAATTCTCGAAGGCTTTCCTTAAGTCTTCTTGTAGCTTTCGAGCTTTTTTCTTTCAAATTACTTGCGAAAGCTATGGCTGCTCAGTTATTAGGTACACGTGGCAAAGTCATTCTTTCACGTTGAAATCTGTCCACGAAATCTCGAAGTAATTTTGAATCCCCTTGCTTGATTCTGAAGATATCCTCCATTATTTTTTCTATCTTTTGAGCTCCCGAGTGTGCTTTGATGAAAGAATCTGTAAGCTCAGCAAAAGAGTTTATAGAATTTTCGGGTAAAAGAGAATACCATGTTAGCGCCCCTTTGGTGAGTGTTTCACCAATTTTTTTGACTAATACTGATTCGATCTCCTGTTTGGTCAAATCATTGCCTTTTACGCTCGTTGTGAATGCGGTCACGTGGTCTCGTAGGTCTGTTGTTCCATCGTATTTTGGGATATCAGGCATTTTAAACTTCTTTGGAATTGGAAGGGGAGCAGCACTTGGCTTCCAAGGCTGTTGTGAATACTTATCCATATCCACCCCTTTGATTACAGGTGGAACCCCGGGTATTTGCTCAATGCGGTCATTTTGTTCCTCGAGCTGTTTCTACAAAGTTAGTATTAAATTTTGCAAATGAGAATTAACTGAATTACCTGGTGCTCCTTCCTGTGATTCACTAGGAGTTCCACCATTGCCAAAGTTAACAAGCCCAGAATGAGGATTTTCCAAGGTGTTGTTATTCGAAGTAGGTGTGGGTAGTGCGGCAGGTAAGCGATTAACTAGAGCTTCAACAGCTTTATTGACATGTGCAGCAATAACTTTTTGTAAAGCATCATCCACAGCTTCAACATTTTCCTATTCTTTTGCACGATACCCCTCAGGAGTGCCCTTACGAGATCTCCGAGGAGAGCTGTGTGGAGAATTATTATTTCGCTAATCGCCATCAAGTTGTTGGTGTGTTTGATTTTTTTGTGTGATTTCATTGTTGTTCGACATGGTGAAAGCAACAAAGAAAATATATCTAAAGAAAATAGATTATCAGATTCTCGGTAACGGAACCAATTTGTTTAACCAAAAATTAGATTTTTAGTCAAAGATAGAATTTAAAAGAATACGGGTTACTGATAATCAGAAAAGTATATAAAGAAAGAAATTAGAGAATAATATGATCAGAAAGTAAGTAAATCAAAGTATATTCCAATAGTGTTTCGTGTCCCTACAATTGTTTGTTCCTTTCCCTTTTATAACTATTTTGGGGATATGAGCCTTACCTTTGTCATAATAAAGCGATTATGGGCAATTAATGATTTGAATGCTACGTTACATAATCATATACATTAAATACATATTCTCTAACATTTCCAGTATTTAATACTCCTTAAATACTGTATCTGGACTCTTATTTGCTGCCATATTCATTCCTCTGATTCTTCACGATCTTTGAGCTTTAAATGTCTTGAATAGGTATGAGCGTTGAATTGCTTGTATGACTGCTCGTGCCTCTTCTATTACCTTGCTCGTATCTGTTGTTGCTCGTACCTCTTAACTAACCTTAATTCTTTGACTGTTTGACAAGTCTACGTGTTATGACACGTCATTTCCAATATGCAAACTAAATTTTTCCTAATACAAGTGATGTGGATGTACCTGATAAGGTTTCTTAAAGGTTGATCAGTGCACCACGAATAAATACTGTTTATAATCAATACATTTGATGAGAGTAGGGAATTTTCGAACCTCCACCGGAGAAACTGAATGCCAATGAATCGGGGACTGATCCTGCCATTATGAAGATGTTCGAGGAGCTCACTTAACGGGTCGAATAAGGTGAAAGAAAATCGAGGCTAATAATAAAAAGTTAGAAACATATAACTCACGGGTTTAACAAATACTGGGGGCACCCCCGATTCTAAAGAGTTTGGATTTGATGAAGTTCGTGTAGAAGCCTTTCCCTCCAAGTACAGCTCCTAATCCCATCTTGAATTATTCCGTATGTCAGAAATTCCCAAATACAATGGGACCATCGACCCTAATGAGCACGTTACTTTTTATACATGCGCAATAAAGGGGAATGACTTAGAAGACGATGAGATCAAATACGTTCTATTGAAAAAAATTTGGAGAGACTTTGTCGAAAGGGGCGATGATATGGTACTACAATTTGCTGCCCAGATCCATCAATTCCTTCACCATGCTTGCAGATTCATTCGTGAAGGCACACGCCAGAGCAATAAAGGTTATGACTAGAAAGTCGGACATCTTCAAAGTGAGACAAAAGGACAATGATATGTTAAGGGAATTCGTTCTCGGTTCCAGATGAAACACATGGACCTACCCCCGGTCACAAATGATTGGGTTGTTCAAGACTTTACTCATGGTAACGAGCGAAGTTCGATGGTATCACGACAATTAAAGAAGAATTTAATTGAATATACAGCTGTGACCTGAGCCGATGTACATAATTGATATTAGTCAAAGATCAGGATCGAGGATGATCAATTGGGAACCCCTTTCGGTTCCGTTTAATCAAATAGGCTCGTCGGCAGAATTTAAAGGGACATCTATAGAGAACCCCAATCGAACAGAGATCGTTACTAAACATACATTACAGATCATAAAAACAACGGCCCGGGATGTAATCCCATTTGAAATGATCAAAAAAATGATCGAGTATAAAGCTCCCGAGGGATCATGAGTAAAAGTGGCTTCGATAAACATGTCGAGCCCACAAAAGCACCACGACTGTCAGAATACAACTTCAGCGTCGATGCATCAGGGATTGAGTCAGCCATTGGACAGATCAAGGATAATAGATGGCCCAGATCCCTATAGATCGATCCAGCTCAAATATGCAAATACCATGGTACCCATTGGCATAAAATTGAAGACTTCAAACATCTGAAGGAGGAGGTAGCTCGTTTATTTAATGAGGGTCACCTTTGGGAATTCTTAAGCGATCGGACCAAGAATCACTTTAAAATTGGGATTCGAACAGGCAAAACCAGCAAGAAGAGCCACAATATTTGATTCATACGATCATTAGAGGGGTCGATATCCCCCAAGGATTGGTATTCAAACGCAACAAGGTAATGATCGTAAGGGAAAAGCAAACTCGGGAATACTTACCAGAAGAAACCTTGTCTTTCAACGACGAGGACACGAAAGGGATTGAACAAACTCACAACAATGCATTGGTAATATATATCCTTATGAATAAAATTTAAGTTAAACGCGTGTTGATTGATCCAGGTAGCTCTAAAACATTATTCGATTGAGGGTTGTAGAACAACTCGATCTCCAAGATCAAATCATGCCCGCAACTCGAGTATTTAATGGCTTCAACATGGCAAGTGAAACCACCAAAAGGGAAATCATTTTGCTAGTGAATGTGGCTAGGACTATCCAGGAAATAAATTTTCATGTGATCGAATGTGACATGAATAAAGTCTTAAATTCCCAACATAGGAAGGAATCAAAATGGTGTATGATGAACAACCTGCCATCAAAGAAATGTTTGCATCGATGAGGTAATAACAATATCAGTGCTTTCATCAACAAAGGGATCGGAGTCAAAGGTAAAGCAAGAAGTCAAATAGCAACGACAATCACCGGCCTCGGCCCCATCGGAGGAGCAGGAAATTTTTTAGGACGATGATTATATGATACCTCAAACCTTTGTAATCCCCGATGATTCTGATGCAACGAAGTCAGCAATCGAAGAGCTGGAATAGATCATACTGATCGAGCACCTGCCTGATCAAAAGGTATACCTAGGCACGGATTTAACTCTCGAGCTCAGGAAAAAACTCCTTCATTTCCTTTTAAATAACATAGATTGTTTTAGTTGGTCTTACCTAGATATGACAGGGATCTCATCGGAGATCACTACACATTGACTAAGCTTGGACCCGAAGTTCCGCCCGATAAAACAAAAGAGAAGACCCCGGTCCAAGGTAAAACATGCATTTATTAAGGACGAGATAACAAACCTTCTCAATATATGATCCATTTGGGAGGTAAAATATCCCTAATGGTTAGCAAACGTAGTTGTAGTCCCTAAAAAGGGAAATAATTTTAGAATATGCGTAGACTATAAGGATTTAAATAAGCATGCCCTAAAGATTCCTTTACTTTGCCGAACATTGACCGCATGATCGATGCCACGGCTGACCACGAGATCTTTAGTTTTCTCGATGCCTATTCTGAGTACAATCAAATACAAATGAATCCAGATGATCAGGAAAAAGGTTTTATTTATTACTAAATACGGGAGCTATTGCTATAACATAATGCCGTTTGGACTAAAAAATGCTGGTGCTACTTATCAACGCCTAGTAAATAAAATGTTCGAGAACAAATAGGTAAATCAATGGATGTTTATATTGATGATATACTAGTTAAGTCCCTGCGAGTAGAGCACCATTTGAAACATTTGCAGGAGACCTTCGACATACTGAGAAAGTACAACATGAAGCTTAACCCGGAGAAATATACATTTAAGGTCGGCACAGGTAAGTTCCTAGGCTTTATCGTATCGAATCGGGGAATCAAAATCAACCCCGATAAAATCAAGGCAATCGAAGACATCATAGTTGTTGATAATGTCAAGGCTGTACAAAGGTTAACGTGACGCATAGTCTCCCTGGGTCGATTTATTTCGAGGTACTAAAATAGGATCCACCGATCTTCTCACTACTTAAGAAAAAGAGCATTTTTGCATATACCATGTAATGTTAACAGGCTTTGGAGGAACTCAAATGGTACCTGTCGATCCCGCCATTGCTTCACACCCCAAAGGCGGATGAGCAACTTTACTTATACTTAGCGATCTCGGAGGTAACAGTAATTGGGGTGGGTCTTAGTTCGAGAAGAGAAAGGTACGCAATTTCCTATTTATTATATTAGTCATACCCTAGGTGAAGCCGAGACCTGGTACTCACACTTAGAAAAATTAGGTTGTTTTAATAAGCGCCTCTAGGAAGTTAAAGACATATTTTCAATGTCACCCAATTTGTGTTGTAACCACCTACTCCCCTTTGCAACATTTTGCAGAAGCTGAACTCTCAGGCTGATTGGCCAAATGGGCCATCAAGATAAGCGGCTACGATATCGAGTATTATCCCCGAACGACCGTCAAGTCTCAAATCTTGGCAGAATTCGTCGCCAACATCACACCAGCCCTCGTACCCAAGGTCGAAACGGAACTATTATTAAAAATTGGATACATCATTGATCGCTGCCAACTCAACTCTACACGAATGTAGGGAGATCGGGTCGCTACAGCTTTTACCCGAATATTGGTTCGGGATCGAATTTCCACAGGGAGCTTGGAGTGGAGTTGTATTGTCTGTTTAGCCTAGAATTGCGTTTGTACTTCTAATTGCACTCCTAACATTTTTTGGGTTTTCTTTGTATTAACAACTACTATTATGAACTAAAGATTAAGACTAAATTATGCTAAGGAAATATTTCTAGGTTGTAACTAATAGGGAGAAAGGCACTAGGATCGTGGCATGACCTAGGTGGTTAACTAACGTGTAGAAACTGCTAAGAATAGATTGACATATTTGGGATTTATGTTATAACCATTGCACAATTGTACCCACTCTCACACCTCTGGGTAGAGAGAGCAATTTTGCCCAATTGACTCTCTCGAGACCAATTGGGTAGGCTAATTAGACCAAGCAACTAGGGTTCAAGTAGGGTGATTACTCTCTCGATATTTAACCCATTAATTAGGACTACCATTTCTCATGGGTTCATCCCAATTCCTTGTTGGATCAATTTTGGGGTCATAGACCCTCTTTCTCAAGAAGAGTCAAAACCCACTAAGCTAGAATCAATGTTTGCAGCCACCAATCCTTAATTAAAGCATAAAATTAACCCAAATAGCAAATAACCAGTATCAATCTATCATTAGAAAGCAACACCTATCATATACCCAGACTAAGGTTGAGCTACAACCCTAGCTAATAGGTTTAGCTAAACATAATTGAAGAAGAAACAGAAGAAATAGAAGAAGAAATAACTATATTAATTAATAACTAAAGGAAAAATACAAGAATCTATGGAGAAATTAATGCTAAAATGCCAAAATAGGCTAAAACTTTCGTCCTCACGAGCGCAGCGCTGTTCTGTAAATACAACTTGACCTAAAAATGGTAAAATGTTCTATTTATAGTGGGTTGGAAAACCTGGACAAAATGTCCCCTGCGGGGTCAGGGCGGGCCGCACAATTATGACCGCGGCCGCGCTGGCTGTCTGAATTCCATTTCTATCTTCTCTAAAGTGGCTGGTGCGAACCGCGTAAAGGTGTGGCACGGCCGCGAGGAGATCTAGCACGGACCGCGTGAAGATGACCGCGGCCGCGTGGCTGACCTTTGCCCAAAACTCCATCTTCTCTGAACCTCTTGGCGCGGACCGCATGACACAATAGTGCGGCCGCATGAGCTGGACGCGGGCCGCACATTTCCTACCGCGGCCGCATGGTTTCAATCCTGATTATGCTCTTATCTGAAACTCCTAGTGCGGTAGCATGCACAATTGTGCGATACGCACTAGCTCCTTTTTCCACCACTTCATCGGTCTTTGATACTTGAGCAGGTTTCACTCCGTTTGAGCCGATCTTTGACATTTCGTCACTTTGTCGCTCAAACCTGCTATCAAGCACAACCTGTAAGCATTTTGGGACTGTTTTGTAGCAAATTATACTCAAAGCATAGGAAAGTAGGGTCATAAAACACGTTAAAATCCTATTTATCAACTCCCCCAAACTTAAACCTTTGCTTGTCCTCAAGCAAACAAAATAAAATCCACCCCTTAAAGGAAACGTCCAAGTAATTCTAGCTGTCTTAAAGTAACCTCAACAAGCATCAATTGGGACTAACAATTTCCCTCAATACGAATGCATCATTAACACATTTAAACTTTGAAACTGTGGATCAAGTTGACACAACATCATCAAGAGTTGACACATTTCATCAAGGAACTTCTCTCAATTACTTTGGTCATTGTGGAACCCAAACTCACACATCCTCAACTCTCCCTAAGCGAACCTCACCTTTTAGAGTATTGACACACAGACCGAGGTTGATGGACTTTCAGTCATCTCTCTCAGGAAGAAGGTCACAAGTCCGACTCTACGTACCATATGCTTGACCCTTATGTAAGTATCCACTAATGTAGGCTTTTGTGGAGTCATTGTGAAGGCGTTTAGGTAAGGGTAGGTTATGTTTTTGTTCAAGTGGGTTCAATCTTCCCTTAAGCACTTCTTTTGATTCATTTTGGCACATTTTCTTGACTCATTGGAGTATTTACTTCTTTTCAAAGGGTTAGAGAGACACATTGTCACTCTTTCTTATGCAATTCAAAATATTTCTCCTTTGTCTACCTTTTCCACACCTTTTTCACTATTGTTTTCCTTAAATCCCCTTCTGTTCTTATTCACATTGGTCTTTCTTTTTGTCTTTTCTTTTCTTTCTTTTTTATTGCTTTCCTTTTCTTTTGCTTTTATACCTTTTACCACGTTGCCTTTCTTGTCTCTCCCCCTAAACTTAGACATTTGCTATTTACTCAAGGGAAGATTTGGGTGCCAATAGAGGGTATCATTAAGAACGGGTATAGGCTTGTAGCTTTGGTTCTTGAAAGAAAAAGGTTCAAGGCTCAAAAGGGTTAGCTAGGGATCATTTCATTGGTAGGTCATGGAATTGTTCAACTTAGCATTTGGATAAAGGAGAGCCGATAATCACTTCTCAAGTCAAATTTCACCTAGGATTTCGCCTCAACAAACATTCAGGGCATGTTCTAGACCATTAGCTTGGGATTTGGACTCAAAATTCGATTCCTCACCAAACATGCTAGGGGATTGCTAAAGATATCGAGTCGAGGGCCCACAACGACCTTAGTTACGATTCAAATGCACAATGGTCCAAAAAGACCACATGATGATTGTTTGGTCAACACAAGAGTCTCAAGGCCACGACTTTCACCATACCCTAAACACAACGTTATGTCTTTGACCATGGGATCAAAAGCAAATATGTTAGGCCCAAGTGAAGCTTTGCCTAAGGTACCCTTAACTACGAAGTATCAAAATCAAAAGAAAAAAAATCAAAAATGGACTCAAACCCTTAAGTAGGTTGTCACGCCATCTATAATTGGGAAGAGCCACCCGGTTCGCACAACACTCTACCCTTGGAAAGAACCGTGGCATTAAGAAAACCAAGGGCTTATTGAAAATGCCGAAAACAAAACAAAAGGCTACGAGCCTATCTACGAAGCTAAAAAAGAAAAAAATTTCGCGAAAATACAAAAACCGAATGAATATGTACAATGGGGGAGTAGAATATACAACGGGGGATGAATATATACATAAAGTAACTTTATATACAGACCAAGAGATAATAAAAAGTACAAGAAAAGTAGTTAAAATGAAAAGTTATGTACAGACCATCTAGAAAATCAAATCAAAAACATAAGAGGAGTATCTAATATATACAATCATCCAAATAGATAAAAAGTAGGGTGCACCCCCACGAATAAGAGCTAGCATTGCCCCCAATTCCAACTACCAAAATAAGCACAAAATATCAGAATAAAGGATATAGAGGGCTCCCTAGGCCTGGTTCGTTCGCATGGGATCCTCAGTGCTCCCCTGATCCTCTGTATAGGCGGGAACCTCAGACTGGTTCCCGGCCTACTGCTGCTCTACTACTGGGATAGGGTCCTGCTGCTGGACCGGCTGAATATTGGGTACATCACAAGAGGGAGTCTCATGAATCTCTTCCAACTCAATCAGTACACCCTCAGTGCTGGGCAGCTTCCTCTTATTCCTCGGGGGCCTGTGTGCCTGCTTCTGCTGTGGCTCTAGCACTGGTGCTGCTGCTGGAGGGGCTGACTCCCCAAATAACAAGTCTAAAGGCAGCTGATCCGCCAATAGCTTGTTCACATCTGCTCGAAACACCTTCACTGACTCCTTAGAAGCCCTTGACTTTCTCATCTTTTTGTGCTCCTTGGCAAGCTCTTTGAGTGCTTTGCCATGTGAATCTACCGCCTTAGTCAAGGTGGCCTGAGTCTCCAAAATTTTCTCCTGGTTGGCCAGGAGCTTCTTCAAGGTATCCTCAATAGACTGAGGAATCTGAACAGTGGCTGGTGCTGAATGGGCCTCAACTGAAGTGGCCAATGTGGACAACTTGGATGTCATAACTGACATCCAGTTGTTTAAACTAGCCAAGGTCTTTGCTAACTGCTGGGCTGTCAAAGGGTTGGTCCGAGAAGAGGGGACTGTTGGGCCAGCTGAAGAACTAGGACCCACAGAGGAGGAGGGCACATCATCTGGAACAGAGACAAGTGGAATGGAGGGGAGCTCAGTAGAAGGCTCGATAGTAGACTCTACCGCAACTGGCTCCTCAGGCTGGCCAGTCAGGGCAGAGGTGGATGCCTTGTGCTTTTTGTCCTTTGGGTTGTCCGGCCCCTGAACACTGAACCATGAGAATGGGGACACTGGGCGCACTGTCACATATAGGACTTCTTCTTCACCTTCAAATCCCGAAAATACATAGTGAGAGTGTTGGGGTACGGGTAGTTCCAAACGCTGTCAACCCCCATTGCAGTGATCGCCATGTACATTACATTCCCCACATTGATAGGGAAGCCAACCATGATAGATGCAATCAGCACAGCCCGGGGGAGTAGGATAGTCTGGTCATGGGAAGTGGGGTCAAGCCTGTTACACACAAAAGTGAGCCACCCTCTAGCCTCTAAATTCAAATTCTTTCTCAAAATCTTTACCCCAGCTTGTATCCAATCCGGAACAGTGCATGGATGAGCCAAATACTTCTCCAACCATGGGCGAACCTCCTCCTTCACCTCCAGCTTCTCATTGTATTGGGTCTCGTCTTCATCATCGAAACCCAAATAATCATTGAACGCCTTCCTCGAAAACATTACATTTTTGTCTCGCACTTTGGTCATAGTGGAGTCTTTTTTGGTGTAGGCTACGTTGAAAAAGAAATCCTTAACCATGTGCTCATTTACATCAATCAAATCATCACTAAAATGCTCCCACCCAACTCTAGTTTGAAACTGCTCGTGTACATTGGGGAGTAATGGCAATAAGTCTCGTGTGATTATGCTCCTCTCCGTGATTAGTTTTCTTTTGGGCCATATTTCTCTAAATTTGTGGAAGGCCACTTGACTAACAAAATGGTCCTCCCGCACTTCCGCTTTTCTTGTTCGTTCTACACCACCAACCTCGGGCACCCTACTACCCGGAGCCTCATCATCACTGTTGTTACCACCTGCTGCACTCTCCCCAGATGTTGAAGCTGTGGGGGAGGTGGAGCATTCGCCGCTACCCCCTGCTGAGCCATCAGACGACTCGGACTGTACAACCTATGGAGCTTGGGCTGAAGGTGGAACTGGGACTGAAGGGGCTTGCCCCGAGTCAGTTGAGATGTCCTGAGAGGGAAGGTACTCACTCGCCGACTGCTCATCATCACTCACAACCTATTTCCTTGTTTTTAGCTTTGGTCGGGGAGTGAGTTTGGTTTGTTTAGCTTTTCCTCCCCAGGAGGAGTCACCTCGTCCGGGTTGGTTGGCACCTCGTCCTCTTCGTTTTACCATTTTCTGCAAGCAAAAACGTCTAACTTTGTTAGTTGAAGCATAATTAGTGTATCAATAGATGAAAACCATTGCAGAATAACAGCAAGAAAAATTGTAGACATCAACTCAGACTAGGTCACCATGGACCGCGCAATATGGGGCGTGGGAGGCACCACGAGCCATGTGATCACGACCGCGGGCCACACTGAACGATCAACACAAAGTCAGCTTCTCTGAATCCCACCAATGCGGGCCACGTGAAAAGGGGGCACGACCGCATGGGGCCAGTGCGGAACACACAAACAGGGACGCGGCCGCGCTGGAGACTTCTTAACATTCAGGACCAAGACCACCGCAGACCACGTGAACAAAGGGTGTGGCTGCGTCAGGGCCATGCAGACCGTGTAAACAAGACTGCGGGCCACGTTGGGTCAAAAGTCAGGAACAAACTAGGGTTTTTACACATTTGCCCATTTTGTTCAAGTTTTACATCCTAATGTGTCCCTACTCATTTACCCACTATAGAAAATCATGCCCAGCATTTAGAAGCAACAATTAAACTAACCTAAACATTAAACTAAGAAGAAACTGAAGAACAAAGAAGCTAAGACTATTGGGAAATAACAATAATTGAAATTTACAACTAATTAATGATCAATGTGAGAACTTGTTACCAAGATTATGAAGAATTAACTCTTGATACAATCACACAATCATGGTCTCGGATGAACAGTCAAATTTAGGGTTCAGGTATTCGATTTGGCGAAAAGTGTAAAATGAGGACCTAAGTCCCTATTTATAGAAAAGAAGTAGGACCCTTTCACTTACCCTCCAGCGTGGCCATGGAAACCTGACCGTGGACCGCGCTGGGTCTTACCCTGTGCCTTTGCAGAAAGAAGCCCACACGGGCCGTACAAAAAAGGGACACGGCCGCGCGAGACCATCGTGGACCGCGCAATCATGACCGCGGCCGCGTGGTAGGCTTCAGAGACCAATCACCTTCAGCTTATGCTAGTGCGTACCGCATAAATCTTACCGCGGCCACACTAGCAATCTTCAGAAACTGTGCATTTTTACACTTTGTTGCGCATGCCAGCGCGGACCGCACTGATATGTAGTGCGGCCGCGTTGGCAACTTCAGAGACCTGTTATTTTGTACTTTTGTTTTGCACTGCTTCAACATTATCCATGCAACATCTCACAAACAATTAGCACAAAACTCCTAGTCTACAAAGAAAATCAAAGCAATAGAAAAAGACATGGGTTGCCTCCCAAGAAGCACCTGATTTAACGTCGCGGCACGACGCATGTTACCATCTCATCATTTCAAATGATGGAGTGCCACCACATGGCTGTCATCAAACTTTCCCAAATAATGCTTCACACGATGCCCATTGACCCAAAATACTTCACCATTCTTGTTCTTGAGATCAAGAGCACAAAAAAGAGTCACAAATACCACTTCAAAAGGGCCACTCCACTTTGACTTGAGCTTTCCCGGAAATAACCTCAACCGGGAGTTGAAAAGAAGAACCATATCGCCAACCTTGAATTCCTTTCCCCGAGCATATTTGTCATGAAGGTACTTCATCTTGTCCTTATACAAGGATGAGCTGGAGTAGGTATGAAATCTAAACTCATCAAGCTCATTTAATTTCTTAACACGGAGATTGGCTGCAACATCCCATTCCAAGTTCAATTTTCTCAACGCCCATATAGCCTTGTGCTCTAATTCCACCGGAAGGTGGCAAGCCTTACCAAACACCAACCGATACGGAGACATACCAATTGGATTCTTGTAAGCCGTCCGATAAGCCCAAAGAGCATCATCCAATATCTTCGACCAATCGGTCCTATTAGCATTTACCGTCTTGGACAAAATACTCTTTATTCCCCGATTTGCGACTTCCACTTGACCGCTAGCTTGTGGATGATAAGGGGTGGTCACTTTGTGATTAACTCCATACTTAGAAAGCAATGAGTCGAAAGCTTTGTTGCAAAAATGGGAACCCCCATCACTAATGATAGAACGAGGGGTGCCAAACCTTGTGAAGATACTCTTTTTAAGAACGCCACAACACTCCGGGCTTCATTGTTGGGTAAAGCCACGGCTTCAACTCACTTTGAAACATAGTCCACCGCTACGAGAATATAGGTGTTCCCACAAGAGCTCACGAACGGGCCCATGAAATCAATGCCCCAAACATAAAAAATATCCACCTCGAGAATTGTATTGAGAGGCATCTCATCCTTTTTTGAAATCCCGCCAGCTCTTTGGCATGCATCACATATCTTCACCAAGTCACTAGCATCTTTAAATAACTCAAAACCTTTAAAGCCGTCCTCACCCCCCATGATGGCCACCATAAGGAGAGGAATAACAAGCCTCCAATATGACCAATTGTTCACCTTCCGGGACACATCTTCTTATCACACCATCCGTGCAAATTTTAAACAAATACGGATGATCCCAATAAAAATCCAAGCTATCCCGCTTGAGTTTCTTCCTTTGGTTGGAAGAGAGCTCACATGGGACATTTTCGGTCACAATGAAGTTAGCGATGTCCGCAAACCAAGGCATGTCACACATAGAAATGGAAAGAAGTTGCTCGTCGGGGAATGTATCATTTATCTCAATACCATCACATGGTCTCCCCTCTTCCTCCAACCAGGACAAATGGTCCGCAACCTTATTCTCTCTTCCCTTCCTATCCACAATCTCCAGGTCAAATTCCTGAAGGAGTAGCACCCACCTCATCAATCTTGCTTTAGAATCCTTCTTTATTATCAAATACCGAAGGGCTGAATGGTCGGTGTGTATGATCACCTTTGCCCCCATAAGATAAGGTCTAAACTTCTCCATCGTAAACACAATAGCCAATAGCTCTTTTTCCGTCACTGTGTAGTTTATTTGGGCCTCATTCATCATTTTGCTAGCATAATACACAGGATGGAACATCTTGTTGATCCATTGACCTAACACCGCACCTACCGCCCACATCACTCGCATCGCACATAAGTTCAAAGGGCAAATCCCAATTAGGTGCGGTGATGATAGGAGTTGTGGTCAACTTGTGTTTCAATAGCTCGAAAGACTCCATGCACTTCTCATCAAAGATAAACTTGATATCCTTCTCCATTAATTTGCAAAGTGGGTTCACAATTTTCGAGAAGTCTTTAATGAATCGCCGGTAGAACCCGGCGTGACCAAGAAAAATCCTCACCCCTTTGACAGAAATAGGGGGAGGGAGCCTCGAAATAACCTCGATTTTTGCCTTATCAACTTCAATTCCTTGCTTTGAGATTTTGTGACACAATACAATACCCTCTTCCACCATAAAGTGGCATTTCTCCCAGTTGAGCACAAGGTTGGTTTCTTCGCATCTCGCCAATACCCTACCTAAGTTCACCAAACATTCCTCAAATGAATCCCCAACCATGCTGAAATTGTCCATGAAGACCTCCAAGATATCCTCCACTATATCGGTGAAAATTGCCATCATACACCTTTGGAAGGTCGTCGGGGCATTACATAGTCCAAATGGCATTCTCGAGAAAGAGAATGTGCCATAAGGACATGTAAATGTCGTCTTTTCTTGATCCTCCGGGGTAATTAGAATTTGATTATACCCTGAGTAACCATCTAGAAAACAATAAAAGGCCCGGCCCGCAAGGCGATCGAGCATTTGATCCAAGAATGGTAGTGGGAAATGATCTTTTCTTGTCACCTTGTTAAGCTTTATATAGTCCATACACACTCTCCAACCCGTAACCGTCCGAGTAGGAATCAAATCATTGTTGGCATTGGTCACTACCGTCTTTCCACCCTTCTTTGGCACACATTGGACTGGAGAGGTCCATGAACTATCTGAGATCGGGTAAACCACACCGGCATCTAACCACTTGATAACATCTTTCTTTACCACTTCTTGTATCGCCTCATTTAATCTTCTTTGATGTTAAAGAGAAGGCCTTACATCCTACTCCAAAATGAGCTTGTGCATGCAAAATGCGGGACTTATCCCCCAAATATCGGCCAATGTCCATCCAATCGCCCTTTTGTGCTTTTGAAGAACCGCCAAAGTGGCTTCAACCTGCATGTTAGTTAAGCAAGACAAAAGAATAACAGGTAAAGTGAAATTAGGGCCCAAGTATTCATACCTGAGGTGAGGAGGAAGTGGTTTCAATTCCAACAGCGGCGGCTCCTCAATAGATGGCTTGGTTGGTGGAGTTTTGCAATTCTCAAGATCCAAGGACAACTTCCTAGGCTCATAAGAATACGAGCCCATACCATGCAATGCGTTTACACACTCCACTCTCCCGGCATCATCATTAGCCTCCATGTTCAAAAGCACGGCCTCAAGTGGATCTTCAACATTAATCATTGTGCTTGTGTCATCCACTATCACTGCCGTGACAATGTCAACAAACGAGCACACCTCGGTGCTATTTGGTTGCCTCATAGACTTGCACACATGGAACACCACCTTTTCATCACCAACACGGAAGGTCAACTCTCCTGCCTCAACATCCACCAAAGCCTTCCCTGTAGCTAGGAAGGTTTTCCAAGAATAATTGGGACTTCAAAGTCCACCTCACAATCTAATATCACGAAGTCGGCCGGAAAGATAAATTTATCAACACGAACAAGGACATCATCAATTATACCCAAAGGCCGCTTCATTGACTGATCCGCCATTTGAAGCCTCATTGAAGTCGGGCAAGGTTTTCCGATTCCCAAAGTCTGAAAGATCAAATATGGCATTAAGTTTATACTTGCCCCAAATCACAAAGGGCTTTTGAAAGTCGGCGCTTCCAATGGTACATGGAATAGTGAATGCATCGGGGTCCTCAAGTTTTGGGGCCATAGAATGTACAATTGCGCTCACTTGATGAGTCATCTTGATTGTCTCACACTCCATTGACCTCTTTTTCGTAACCAAATCCTTCATGAACTTTGCGTACCCCGGCATTTGTTCGAGTGCCTCCACTAATGGCACGTTGATTGTTAGACTGTTCATCATCTCAATGAATTTCTTCAATTGGTTGTCACCCTTTTGCTTGGCCAACCGTTGAGGATAAGGCGGAGGAGGCCTAGGCAAGGGTGCCTTGGCTTTGGGCACCACCGGCTCAGCCATATCAATCACGTGTTCCCTAGACGGGTTTACGGTCTCTTGTGTCTCCTCCTCAACCTCATGAATATCAGTCCACGCATCATTGTTCACAATGGGTTCAACTACATCTTCAACCACCAAAGGCATATCATCATCTCGCAACTCATCTTCATCAACCATAACTTGATTTCCTCTTGAGGCATGCACAGTACCGCCTCTTCCACTTTGTGTTGTCACCGCCATCACATGATTATTGTGCCCACCCTTAGGGTTTACTATAATATCACTTGGTAGAGCACCCTTTGGGCGAGTATTTAAAGATTGAGAAATTTGGCCAAGTTGCACCTCCAAGTTACGGATAGAAGTGTTGTGGGAAGCCAATTGAGAATCGGAGTCTTGGTTCTTCTTCATCATTTGCTCAAACATAACTTCAATTCTACCAAAATCATTTCCCGAAGAACTAGACCCTTGAGATTGAAACGGCGGCAGATTGTTCGGTTGTTGATACATCGGAGGCCTTTTAAAGCCTTGCCCCCGATTACCTTGACCACCATTGTTATTCCACCCACCTTGACAATTGTTGTTGTTCCAATTGTTGTTGTACCGTTCCAATTCCCTTGATTACCCGAATTGTTGTTCCCCAATTTCCACCTTGGTTATTGTTATTATTCCAATTACCACCTTGTTGATTGCCCCAATTTCCTTGGGGTCGCCATTGTTGGTTCCCTTGATTTCCTCTATTCCCTTGATAGTTGTTGACGTATTGGATTTCCTCACTTTGATCATCATAGAATTCGTTCGAATAACCACCACCATCATCATAGTTATCAAAATTTCCTTGAGGTTCTTGCCCTCTTTGCCTCCTTTTCATCATATTCACTCCTTCCATGGCATTGACTTGGCGCGGGTTTTGGACTTGTTGTAATTGCGCCTTTGCCAATTGATTCATTGTTGTTGTGAGTTAGGCAATGGCTTGGCCATGATCATGCAACTCCTTATGCAAATGTATGACATTAGGGTCATCTTGAGGAACATTTGCCCGGCTTTGCCATGCCGAAGATGTATCGGCCATTTCATCTAACACATCACAAGCTTCATTGTACGGAAGCTTCATAAAATTTCCTCCCGCCAATTGGTTCACAATACATTGGTTGGTTGTGTTGATGCCCCTAGAGAATGTTTGTTGGATCATCACATCATTCATGTCATTGTTAGGGCACTCTTTCACCATAGTTTTAAATCTCTCCATATCTCGTGCAACGGTTCAGTTGGCTCTTGCTTGAAAGCTAGAATCTCATCCCTTAGAGCCGCCATATGACTTGGAGAGAAAAACTTAGCGATGAGCTTGTCCGCCAATTCATCCCATGTGGTGATAGAATGATTGGGGAGCCTTTCCAACCAATCCAACGCTTTACCTCGAAGAGAGAATGGAAAAAGCCTCAATCTCAATGCATCCTCGGACACGTTTGTTTGTTTACTCCCCCAGCAAGTATCTGCGAACCCCTTCAAGTGCTTGTATGCATTTTGCTTGGAGGTGCCCGTAAAATACCCTCTTTGCTCCAAAAAAGTCAACATAACATTCGTTATTTGAAAGTTCCCCGCCCGGATTCAGGGAGGTACAATGGCACTAGCATACCCTTGATTTGGCAGCACCCTTGGAGCCACTCTTGGCGGTGGCGGGGGAGGGTCTGGGATTTGCTCATTTGGATTTGCATTGGCAATTCTACCTCTACGTGGTACTTGAGGTTTCGGAAGCACATCTTGATCAATATCTTCAACCTCCTCCCCCGCTAAAACATTGCCAAGAGGGTCATTTCCATTGAGAGCCATATATACCTAATAGATTGACACAAACAAAATTAGTAAACAAGAAGGAAAGAGAAGCAAAACATAAAACTAGCTACACAGATAGTCAACACCGTAAGCTCCCCGGCAACGGTGCCAAAAAGTGATCACTGCCAACTCAACGCCACACGAATGTAGGGAGAGCGGGTCGCTACAGTTTTTACCCGAATAGTGGTTCGGGATCGAATTTCCACAGGGAGCTTGGAGTGGAGTTGTATTGTCTGTTTAGCCTAGAATTGCATTTGTACTTCTAATTGCACTCATAACATTTTTTGGGTTTTCTTTATATTAACAACTACTAATATGAACTAAAGATTAAGACTAAATTATGCAAAGGAAATATTTCTAGGTTGTAACTAATAGGAAGAAAGGCACTAGGATCGTGGCATCACCTAGGTGGTTAACTAGCGGGTAGAAACTGCTAAGAATAGATTGACATATTTGGGATTTATGTTATAACCATTGCATAATTGCACCCACTCTCACATCTCTCGGTAGAGAGAGCGATTTTGCCCAATTGACTCTCTCGAGACCAATTAGGTAGGCCAATTAGACCAAGCAACTAGGGTTCAAGTAGGCCGATTACTCTCTCAAGATTTAACCCATTAATTGGGACTATCATTTCTCATGGGTCCATCTCAATTCCTTGTTGGGTCAATTTTGGGGTCATAGACCCTCTTTCTTAAGAAGAGTGAAAACCCACTAAGCTAGAATCAATGTTTGCAACCACCAATCCTTAATTAAAGCATAAAATTAACCCAAATAGCAAATACCCAATATCAATCTATCATTAGAAAGCAACACCCATCAATTACCCATAATAGGGTTGAGCCACAACCCTAGCTAATGGGTTTAGCTAGACATAATTGAAGAAGAAACAGAAGAAATAACCATATTAATTAATAACTAAAGGAAAACTACAAGAATCTATGGAGAAATTAATGCTAAAATGCCAAAATAGGCTAAAACTTTTGTCCTCATGAGCGCAACTCTGTTCTGTAAATATAACTTGACCTAAAAATGGTAAAATGTTCTATTTATAGTGGGCTGGAAAAACAGGAAAAAATTGCCCTTGCGGGGTCAGTGAGGGCCTCACAATTATGATCGCGGCCGCGCTGACTGTCTGACTTCCATTTCTATCCTCTCTGAAGTGGCTGGCGCGAACCACGTAAAGGTGTGGCGCGGCCGTGGGGAGATCTGGCGCGGACCGCGTGAAGATGCCCGTGGCCGCATGGCTGACCTTTGCCCAAAACTCCATCTTCTCTGAACCTCTTAGCGTGGACTGCATGACACAATAGTGAGGCCGCGTGAGCTGGACGCAGCTGCACTTTTCCAACCGCGGCCGCGTGGTTACAATCCTGATTATGCTCTTCTCTAAAACTCCTAGTGCGGCCGCATGCACAATTGTGCGGTCCGCACTAGCTCCTTTTTCCACCACTTCATTGGTCTTTGATACTTGAGTAGGTTTCTCTCCGTTTTGAGCCGATCTTTGACATTTTGTCACTTTGTCGCTCAAACCTACAATCAAGCACAACCTATAAGTATTTTGGGACTATTTTGTAGCAAATTATACTCAAAGCATAGGCAAGTAGGGGCATAAAACACGTTAAAATCGTACTTATCAATAATTAGGAGTATGGACCCTTTTCACAGATGGCGCTTCGAATGTGAAGGGTTCCAGGCTAGGCATCGTTTTGAAGACATCCACAGGTAATAAAATTAGATAGTCTATCAAAACTTCAAAATTAACTGACAATGAGGTTGAGTATGAGGACATGGTTACAAGTCTCGAGCTAGCTAAGAGCTTGGGAGTGGCGGTCATCGAGGCCAAGTGCGACTCCCAATCTGTGGTAAATCAAGTGAATAGAACTTTTGAGGTTCAAGAAGATCGAATGCAGAGGTACTTGGACAAACTACAAGTGCCTCTACATTGATTTACAGAATGGACCCTCTAGCACGTATCTCGAGAACAAAATAGCAAGGTCGATACCCTACAAATTTGGGGTCGTCAATCGAAGATAATGAACTTAGCTCGGGGACTGTAGTACAACTTTCGAGGTTAGTAATAGAAGAAGGACACACCATAATAAACTTCACAAGTCTAACCTGGGATTGGAGGAATAAGTACATCAAATACCTAAATAAGTGGAAACTTCCATCGGATCCTAAAGAATCAAGCACTCTATGCATGAAGGCCGCACATTTCACATTGGTCGAGGATGGAACACTGTATAGGAGAATGTTCGATGGACTGTTAGCAAAATATTTGGGACCAGGAGACACCACTACGTTCTATAGGAAATTCACGAGGGCACTTGCAGAAATCATTCCGGTGCCGAGTCATTGGTTCACAAAGTCATTAGAGTAGGATACTATTGGGCTGATATGGAAAAGGAAACTAAAGAATTCATTCGAAAGTGCGATAAATGTAAAAAAAGTTATGCACTGATGATCCACCAGCCCGGAGAGCAACTCCACTCAGTCATATCCCCATGGCCGTTCATGAAATGTGGGATGGATATCGTCGTCCCTCTACCATCGGCCCCAAGTAAAGCTAAATTCATTTTGCTTATGACTGACTATTTCTCTAAGTGTATTGAAGCACAAGCCTAGAGTAAGTCAGAGAAAAAGAAGTCATAGACTTCATCTGGGACCACATTATATGCCGAGATCGTATGCAACAATGGAAATAAATTCATTGGTAGTAAAGTGACAAAGTTTTTCGAAGACCACAAAATAAAAAGGATCCTATCGACACAAGTTGAATCAACAAAAAATACTGTCATCCAAAATCTAAAGAAAAGATTGGATGAAGCTAAAGGAAAATGGAGAGAAATATTTCCCGAGATCTTTTGGGTGTATCGAACAACATCGAAATACAGTATGGGGACAACACTGTTCTCTTTAGTCTACAGTGTCGAAGCTCTGATCTCGGTCGAATTCGGGGAACCTAACTCTAGGTTTCGATATGCAATGGAAATTTCTAATCACGAGGCTATGAATATGAGCCTCGAATTGCTAGATAAAAGACGGGAAGCCGCCCTCATTCAAATGGCCGCACAGAAAGACCGGATCGAGAGGTATTACAATCGAAGAACCAATCTTTGACACTTTAAAATCGGGGTGAAAAAGGTCACCCCTAATACTCGAGATCCAAATGAAGGAAAACTTGGCCCGAACTGGGAGGGACCATATCAGGTCCTTGATATCGCCGGAAAGGGATCCTACAAACTTGGCACGATGAACAACGAACAATTACCAAACAATTGGAACGTATCACTCCTAAAAAAATATTACTGCTAAGGTACGACCTTCTCCATTTTCATTTACATTTTGTACTAACCAATTACAGGTGTTCAATCGATGACATCGAATGATTCTTCATCACAAAGTCCTTAGGTCTGAAAGCACGCGATGCACTATTTTTCCCTTAGAGCGATTTTTATCTCAATTGGGTTTCTTCGGCGAGGTTTTTAATGAGGCAACCATTGTTCATGCTAACTTAGAGCAATTCAACAGTATCCGAGGCTTCTTTATAATTAACCTCGAATATTGGGGAGCATCACCCTCAAATGTTAACTTTATTACTAGGAAGGTGCTTTATGTTAACAGGGTCTCGATAGGTAAAACTTTGTAAGGGCCAAACAGTCAAATGAATATTGCCCATGTAGATTACTCGAGCCCTAAAGGCGAACATGTACGTACGTGTAATCTATTGAGAGAAGTATTTTTCCTTGCTAAATATTTTTCCTTAAATAAATTTTCACTTTACGATTTTATTTTTTGATCTACTGTGGAAACAGGCTTAAGGGCCAATCACAATTGAAGTTCAAACAACTTACAACTGTATTCGGGGACTGCTGTCCAGTAAATTGATATAATCAACTTATTAACGTCTCGAGATTATAAGACCTTAAATAGGCAACCCTCACTTTTATAGGACACCGGCCACCCCACTTGGGGACTAACACTTCGAACAAGTTCGAAGTGTAATACGGAATTAAGCCCAAGAGGCAAATCCCAAGTTAAAGGCTGCAACCAAACTACCACGGTTCGGAGACATCTGAATTTCGTAATAAAACATGCCTTCTAATACTTTAACAAAACCGGTTAAAAGGGCTATCCTCGGCAAAATTATAAAGGGTATCGATAACATCAACCCTCAAAAACCCTAAGGGGTACCAGATTGTTCGAACTCTCAACAACCTTATTTCAAGCTAAGGCATAACAAATTTTTATATGATAAACTTTTGTAAGATGAAAACGGAAAATAGCCATTATTTTGAGGACATATCGGCCTAATTCAAGAGCCTAAGGGACATTCCATTTTTTGAGTTTGAGAAGTCATCCTCACTCAACTAAAACCTAAGGGTCATCCTACTTCGAGTCCGATCAAGTAATTGCTTTATTTTAAACACTACACTAGTCCGACTTCGATCAAATTGCCCAAACCTCGTACTTAAGAAGGGTTTCAAGACGTGGATGAAACATAATTTGCACAAGGCAGAAATTGAAATAAAGATAAGTCAGAGAGAAAAGAGGTCATTGTATATATATATACACACACACACACACACACACAATGACCGATCAAGATCCTATACAAAAATTTTAAAATAAAATCCTAAGTGCCTAATTTTCATTGGGATCTACATCTTCGCCATTGGGATCTCCTCCGCTCTCGGATCCACTCACGCTCCCGGAATCATCATCATAAGAAGAGAGCAATGCTTTAGCTTCAGCCTCAAGCTATTTCACATTCTCGATCTTGACAACAAGGTTAAAGCCACGAGCATGAATCTCCTCAAGAGTTTCTCTTTGAGACTGGAACTTGACATGCTCGGCAATCCAAAAAGCTTGATTTTGAGTGTGAGCACGTGATTTTTGCCTCACATGAATTACTCCCATAAAAATTAAAACAAAAATTGTTTGTTTTGTTATGTGCAATTTTGTGAATTTTCGTGGTATTTTCTATCATTGTTTGCATTTGTGTGTGTGCATGTTTATAAATTAAATTAAAAAAAATTATATATATACAAAAAAAAATATGTTGCAATTATGTTTACAATTTAAACTCAACCTTTTTGAATTAATCAATGATTAATTATGTTACAAAAGAAATGAAAATCATAAAAATATGTATTTTTTGCATTATTAGTGTTTAAATTCAAATTGTGTGATTTTTTTCTTTTAAATTGGTATTTAACTATGTGTGATAATTATTATTAAGTATCAATTAGTATTTTTAAGTTAATTTGAGGTTTTATAATTTAAATTTAGGATTTATTTTTATTTGTTGGAAAAAATAAGTAAATAAAAGCAAAGAAAAACGGAATTGGGCCAAAATTCATGAAGCCCAAGCCAGTCCAATCCAAAACGAACCCCAACCCCAATCCCAACCTAATCCATTGCCAGCAACTTCAAAACGACACCGTTTTAGTCACGGTCATCTGAGCCGTTGAGATAATTTGATCAAACGGTCAGAAACCTCGCCCATAGCCCGACCCTAACCCGCCCCAGCACGGTCCGTCTCATTTAAAATCAAAACGAAACCGTTTTCATTTTTCTAATTGATCTGGACTGTCAATTTCCTTTGATCGAATGGAGGAGAATCAAACACCCATTTTAATATACCTAAAATCCTACCCTCTACCTCAGAACCCCCCTCCCCCCCCACCCGTCCTCTATATCGTCTCTCTTCAGAGACCAAGTGCAACACCACCACAAACCACCGTTGACCGCCCGCGGCGGCGGTCAACCGCCAAACCATCCCAAATTAACACCCTAGCCTCGTCTCCACCTCCTCATTCCAAATATCCAAACATCTTCCCTCGAATCTGCCTAGAACCTGTCGAATATCATTTTGACCATATGAACCATAGCACTGCCACAAGATTCCCCGGTGGCGGCACTACTCCCAAACCACCTCAAAACAACACCCCATACTCTCCTCTCTTCCCTCTTCCCAAACCCCTAGTTATTTTCTTTCGAATCATTCCCCACCTTCTCGAATTTTAAATCCAAAAGGACAGAACCCTAGAAATTCAAAAGTGTCGATTTCTGCCCCAATTTCTGGAATCAAAGAGTTGATTTGAAGCCCAAAATAATGCTTATGTTTGTTCTTAGCAAAGAATGCTAAGAACAAACGCCTAGCATCCTTTTGGGACTCGAATCGAAGTCCAATACTTGTTCAAGTTTCAAGTAGGTGAGTCCTCTTTTCTTTCTTTTGTTATTTGAATTCTTTGTTTTAAAGTTAATTTTCTATCAATCTGTTCATCTTGGTAATGTCCTATGTTCTGTAATTTTATTTTTCGATTAGTTCAGTTTGATAGTTCGGTTAATATTTTCGCCTGTTCTTGGATTGTCTTTGTTTGCCAGCGTTTGATTTTACCATTTTCACAACGATTATGTTTTAATTTTGTTCATTTCTTAGTTGTTTGTTTGGAATGGTAATAATAGTTTTAAATGAGGATTTCAGTAATTAATTTAGACTTAAAGGTTTGTTTCATTTGAATTTGGTTTTAGCTGAAGAACTAGTTTAACCAGGTTAAGAGGAGCTGGGGTTAGTTTAGCCTAGGTTCGTAATTAATAGGGGATTAAGGGGGCAATTAGCATAAGCTTAGGGGTCAACGTAGATAGAATATAATACAGAAATAATGGAGGTAATGGGAACTGCACTAGTGCTGATTTTAGGGGACTAAAATAGGCATTAATTATTAAAATAAAAAGCACTAGAGTAATGGGATAATAGGAAATTGAAAGATAAGATTGATAGTGAGGAGTGCACTAATGGTATGCCTATTTAAAGGCTGGAAATCAGAATTAGAAAAGAGGATAGGGAGAATACCTTTTAGAATTTGAGAGATTAGAGATAGACAGATTACACACTCTAAAAATCAGAGAAAATACATAAGGAGCTGCCCTTTTCTTCAGCTAGAAATTCTCGAGAATCCTATCTTCTAATTTAACTCTGTTTTCTCCCTGTTTAAGCTTGGAAAAGTGTAAGGATGACTTATTAATAAGGTGATTAATGAATCGACTAAGGGTTTGAAGTTGGGGTGTCATCATTTAATTTGTCGGTTTTGAGATAAAATTTACTGTTTCATTGGTTTTGCACCCTGGTTCGAATTCTGTTAATTCCTGCGTTCATTTGCGAGTCATTTGGGGTTTCAAGGTAGTCTAGTTTGAATTTTGGCTTTGGGTTTACGTTGAGTTTGATATTTGGAGCTCAATTTCAACATTTAATCTGGGTTGGCTGGTCTTGAATTGCTGTTCTGTTGATTATCTAGCTATTGTTGTCGGCTGCTTGTTTTGTCGCTGAATCCTGACTTCTTTTATTCCATTTTACTTCCAGGTACATGTCTTGCCTCAAATGAATGATCTACTTGTGCGGAAGCTTGAATCATATAAACGTTGTTGTATTTTGGTCTAATGATATGTAAAAATGTTTATGTGTATTCTATTCTCCTGTTGTTCGATTATTAATATATAGTAGAACTGTAAATTGGTATGTAATTGAACTATGGACTGTCTAGAATGATAGGGGTTTGGATTGTGAGTTTGATTGTTAAATTAGTTTGAGGATTAAGCTTTGGTTTGATATAGGGAGAAATCAATTTATAGGCCTCTATGTTAATTGAGGACGTGAAAGTTGCTGGGAGTTGTTCAATTAGATTAATCTTCCCCGACCGTTACTCCCAGTCCAAATAGAATTGGGCCTACATAAGGACAGGCCCAATTTTCGTGGCACCAGGTCCACGTTTGGGCAGTGTTTCATGCTTTAAACCTGTATAGGGCCAAGTTTGAAGGCCCAAAAATGCTAGAAGTCAAAAATCCTTTAAAATTATATTAGAAATATGGGGATTAATTCAATATGAATTTAGGCTTTCGGTTTAGGTAGCGGGTTCAAATTAAAAGGGTCTTCCCTTTTGTTTGAATTCTGACTTGAGCTCGAGGCCCGAATTTATAAATGCAAATTAATTAGGCCCTTTTTAAAGATAAAAATAAATAGAAAATCATAGTTTGTTTTAGGTTTTCCTTTAAATAATAAAATGAGCCTCGCCAAACAAAAAAAAATGCATAAATTGCAGGGCCCTCATTCAATGTTTATATTAAAATACTTAGAATTTGGGGCGTGCTGTTTAGCGAATTTTACGGCCCTCTGCAAAGATAATAATTCGTTAGTCGCTTTAAGCACATTTTTTATTTATAATTTTACCTTCTTAAATATGGATGTGCATTTCATGCAACCCAAATCCAAATCCCAAAACATTAAATAAGAATGTGTCTAGGATCCGGGTGCATTTCATGTGATACGATCCGAAAATACGTTCTTAAACGACGTTCACTTTTTTAAAAAATTAATTAAAAGAGGTTAAAAGTTAAAATTTGCACATAGGTTCAAAAATGCATTAAAATCAGGTAATTAAGCCAAATATAGCAGTTGAGCAACCGTGCTAGAACCACGGAACTCGGGAGTGCCTAACCCCTTCTCTCGGGTTAACAGAATTCCTTACCCGGATTTTTGGTTCGCGACTATTAAACAGTGTCAAACCCTTTCCTCTATTCGGGATTCAAACCGGTGACTTGGGACACCATAAATCTCCCAAGTGGCGACTCTGAATCTCTTAATAAACGAATCTCGTTTCGATTGTCCTTTAATTGGAAAAACTCTCTTTATTATACCTTTCACGGGGTATAGTAGTGAAAAAAGGAGGTGTGACAGCTCTGGCGACTCTGCTGGGGACGGAACCCCGAATCTCTGGTTCAGGGTTCAAGAATTCGAGCTTGGAATATTTGTTGTATTTGGCTTGTATATTATTTGGTTTTATTACATGTTTGGAACTAATGTGCAAATGTTGCTTTTTACCGCTTTGATATTGGTGAACTGTATATAAATTGTTACGAATCCCTCCTCTCTCTAAGTCTTCTACATCATGGAGAATGGTGCACTTCGTGTGACTTCTCTTCTGTTTAGAGTCTTTTCCCATTTAGAACGAGGTTCGGATAAGTTGCTAAGTAGGCGAAGCTTCTGTATCCCCAGTACGCTGCCCCCCTGCTCGAGTTGTCCGCTCGGGTAAACCAGGTCTAAAAGAATAAACCCAAGTTTTAAACCTAGAAAAATAAAGCCTCATGCCGGTTCCCTAGTAGGAACGTTTGTTTGCATCATGTGCATTTGACTTAGGATACTCAACACAGGGGTTGGGTCTGTCTAGGACAGGTGTGCCTGAAATAAAAAAAAAAAGACCATCCTGATGTATCTTACTTGCTACTTGTGCATTTATTTGCTTCGGACTTGCATGCTGACCGGTTTTGAATATTGAAAAAAAAGGAGAAATAGCAGTGTAGAGGGTTAAGAGAGTTAATCACCTGTTTTGAAAATACCAATGCCCAAATAGTGTCGAAACTCTGCTGAATTTTTTAGAAAATGAAAAAAAAGAGGAAAAAATAGAAAAAAAGAAAAAATGTTTTTGTTTTCAAATATAGTTTGTTTTATTTGCCTGAACTACGTAAGTTTGATTCTCACCGGATGTGGGATACGTAGGCAACCCATATCGGGTTCAACTATTCTGAAGAAAAATCAATTTAAAAAAAAAATTTAGAAAAAATATCGTTGTTTTGCCATAAGTGAAGGTAATGCCATTCTTGTCTAAAATAAGCCTAATGTCCCAAAAGGACGCCGGAAGACTGCTTTTGCAAGAATAGCCACCTTGTGTCATTTTTAAGGTTTTTCTTGATTAACCAACACAGCCTTAAAATCTTCATCCTCGAGGTGCTGAAAGGCCGTATTCATGAAATCGGGTTTTTATTTAAAAAAAATTGTAAAAAATGTAGGTTTGTTTTGAGTCGAATAAACGATTTTATTTTAATCACCTTAATAAATGTGAAGGATGAGCACAAATGAAATTGAACCTTTCTTAGTCCTTAATGAGATCCCTTTGAAGCTTCACATATGGTGTAACGATCTGGGAGAAAGTAGCAAAGAAACAGTGGTAAAAAGTCTTGGGTGGCCTCATTGGATTGTTAAATATTAAGCCAAGATTGGATATCATCGAAGCTCTAGTAACTTTTTGGGATCCGACTCGAAATGTGTTTCTCTTCTCAGACTTTGAGCTTACACCCACGCTGGAGGAAGTCGGGGGTTATGCAGCTCTTGATGGAAACTTGAGAAAACGATATCCTTTGTCACCAAGACCAGTATCTCCACATCGATTTTTGGATTTACTAAGTATTAGTCGTAATGTCCAGAATGATAACTTATCTAAAGGATGTTGTACTCTCACGTTCTTGTATCAGCGTTATGGTAATCCTCGGGGTTGTGAAGAATCGAATCTTGGGCTGACCCATGTCGGGAATAGAAACAAATAGGAAGCAAGGCAAGGTCTGGCATTCATAACATCATTCTTGGGGGTAGTGATCTGTCCACGCGAGGACGCTAAAATAGAAATAGGCCTCGTAGGGATGGTTGATGTTGCGATCAACAAGGCCAATAGCACTGTAGTTCCCTTGATTTTGTCGGAAATTTATCGAGCTTTGACCGTCTGCCAGGAAGGAGGGAAATTTTTCCAAGGTTGCAATCTGTTACTTCAATTGTGGATGCAAGAACACCTTTGTCATCAGGCGGGATATATGAATGTCGTCTTGATCGGGTTAAGCTGCATTGAAAAGTTTGACGAACGAGTAACGGGTATCGAATTTCCCGAAGGTATTGAAGCCTGGCTCGAACACTTGAGATGTCTGACGGCAGGTAAAATTGAGTGGGCATTTGGATGGCTTCCCGTCACTGAGGCAGTGTACATGTCGGCTGGAGAGTGCTATATTCTCTTAATAGGCATCCAGAGTATCCAACCATATGCTCCCTATAGGGTATTGCGACAATTGGGAAGGTTTCAAGCCATCCCTAATGATAAAGACTTAAGCAGACAAGTCATTGAGTTAGGTCCCGGAGCTGCATTTCCAGAGGATAGAATTCGTAAGTTATGGAATGAGTGCAGATTCCTCGAACCCAAAACCATGGTCCGGGATTTAGCTAGAGGCGAAGTGGATCCCAGGTATAATGTATGGTTCGGGGAAAGATCCCATATTCCCCTGAGACCTGCTAAAAGAGCCCATGTCCAGCAATTTACGGATGACTCATGAGAACAATGGGGTTGGCTGGCAAAGGAAGAAACCTACAGGGCCGAAATAAGCAAACTGGAGAAGTAGGCCATGCAACTTCAATTTGAAAAGGATGTTCAAGTTGTTGCATATGAGGGGGAGAAGAAGAAGCTAATCAAAGAAAATGAGGCCCTTAAGGCTCAGATCCAAAAAATAAGAATAACCATAAAGAAGCCAGGCTGACCGGAAACTCATAAATGAGCTGAAAGGGAAAACCCGCGAGAGCCGAGAGGACTTGGAGAGATCTGAAGGTAGCTTGGCAAGGGTCCGGGCCAGATGGACAAAAGGTGCAAAAGAGCGGGCCCTTCATATGCAGCAGATGAAGAAGGATTATGAGGGGAGAATCACTGTCTTGAGAGGAACAATAGCCACTCTCGAAGACAGGGTATTCAGGCAAGCCAGAGATTTCAGAGCAGAGAGGAAACGCTGTTATGACCTGATGACGCAGATGGAGGAACAAATGAACGAGTTTCAAGATCAACTCCTCCATAACTCTCGAATGCTGGAAGCCCGGGATCGACAGGTAGGACGACTGCTGCAGGAGAAAAACAGGATTAGAGAAGAGGTTGAAAACATCGCACATTACATTATGGCAAAATGCTGAGCGTGTGAGAACATGACCCGTACCACCTTTTTTGCGGCAATGATGACATTCGTCCGGCAAATAATGAGCAATCTGGAGAGGCTTCAAAGGGATCTCGCATGAAGGCCCGTGGCAAGGCCGAATGATGCCTCGTGGGCCCCAGGAAATTTTACAGCATTAGTGTATTCTTAATCTTTATTTTAAGTCTTTCTTGTTAAACTTTGTAAGTCTATCAGTCAGTCCTTTAAGTTTTGTTTTGTTCGTCTTTAAAGTTTGTAAACTTTGTTCAAATGGCTTAATAAAAGCAGTTGTTCGTGTGGAAAATAATTTTCTTATGTACTTTACACCGGCCAGAACTACGCACGGTCTGATTCATGCGGGAACATGATACGTAGAAAATCCATATAAGATTCGACCACCGTTAAAAAGAAAGAAAAGAAAAAAACGAAAAATAAATAAAATAAAAGAGGGGCACAACTGTTAAAAGCCGGAATGACGCATGCAATCAAAGCAAATGGCATGATAGAAGTGGTTAAACTGCCTAGGTGTATTGCATCCCTACGTGCAATTTCCTATTTGTTAAACTCTAAAAACTAACAAGTTTGTTCATGTTCCAGAAATCTCAAGCAGTTAGTTTACTTAGAGCATACTGGCACAACACCACTATCAGACTAGATCAAAGGGACCGATACCGGTGATAATGTCTAGCCGTGATAAAGAAGGAAACACTGAGGTAGAAGAGGTAGACATGCAAGCAATGAAAGATGAGGTGTACAAATTGAAACAGCAGATGGATGAGATGTACCAAGAGTGGACGAGTGGTCAGCCAGCACCATCCTATCCTGCTAACCCCATTTTTCTCCCAATACCCGCCCAATCTTTGGAATGGCTGGTTTCGGACTCATCGCCCAACTTTCCCACATATCAACAACACCAGGCAACCACCTCCCGGACACCCCAAATGCCAAAAACAAATCCATACCCTCCACCACCAATTACCCCTGTTTTCACGGCACCTCCACCAGCCACACTCCACATGTCTTCCAGCGAGCCTGTGTTCCAAACTCAGGAGCATCAGTATTACCCTCCTGAACCCACCTTCAAAGCACCTGAACCGTACCCTTTCCCTCTTCAGCTTGACAAGCCGGCAGAACCCGAAAAGCAAAACAAGAATCCAGAGCGGGAAGAAATATTTCTAAAAGTAAAGAGCCTAGAGCAATCGTTCCGGAATATGTAGGGTTTTGGTGGCCAAGTCAATGTGGCATATAAGGATTTATGTTTGTTTCCAGATGTTCAGGTGCCAGCCGGGTTCAAGATTCCTAAGTTCAATCTGTACGACGGGCATGGTGATCCAGTGGCACATTTACGAGGATTCTACAGCAAAATGAGAGGGGCAGGTGGAAAGGATGAGTTACTGATGGCATATTTCAGCAAGAGTTTGAGCGGGTCTACATTGGAATGGTATACACGACAGGACCATGGTAGATGGTACACCTGGGATGGCTTGGCACAAGCATTCGCCGGCCACTTCCAGTACAATCTACAAATCATTCCAGATCGTCTGTCATTGATAAAACTAGAGAAAAAGCCCGGAGAGAGCTTCAAGGAATACGGTTTCCCTTGGAGGGAAAAATCTATGAGGATCGACCCTCCAATGAAAGAAGGAGAGATGGTTGACTACTTTTTGCAAGCATTGGAGCCAACCTATTTTGATCACTTGGTAACGGCAATTGGCAAGTCTTTCAACGAGGTTGTGAAAATGGGTGGCATGATCGAGGAAGGACTCAATTCCAACAAAATCATGAGTTACTCGGCAATCAAAGCAACCACTCTAGCTATCCAGAGCGGCACTGGGGGTGTGTTCGGGAAGAAGAAGAAAGAAGATGTTGCAATGGTTGAGTCGAGAACCTGGTTCGGATCTAGAGGCCCCTCACCCTACTATAACCAACCTCGACCCTACCAACAAAATTACTCCCATACTCCATATGGCCATCCACAGCATTACTACCTACCACCAAATCCTCACTTTTCCGTCCACCATACTCAGACATATGTTCAACCTCCCGTCCACGTACCATGGCGTGCACCTTCCCCACAAAGTAATTACCCACCTCCAAGAGCATACAAAAACCCTTCTGGTATAGGTTTCTGTCCGAACCAAGCCTTTAAGAATGAGAGGGAACAAAAGCAAAAGACTTTCACTCCACTGCGAGAGTCTTGCACCAGTCTGCTCCACCAACTGAGGCAGCTGGGATTGTTGAATCCGGTCGAGGCTAAGCTGCCAAACCCCCCTCTGAAAAATCTTGATCACTCGGTATGTTGTGAATATTGTTCGGGAGCCCCTGGACATAACACGGAGAAATGCTGGAGGTTAAAAACAGCTATTCAGGAGCTTATCGACACTCATCAAATCGAGGTGCAAACTCCGGAAGGACCCAACATCAACCAGAATCCACTCCCAACCCATCACGAGACCAATATGATTGAGCTGGTTCAGACAGAAGGAGGGTCTAAAAAACCCTCTCAAACCGTAATGATGATCAGGTCAAGTGAAGGCAGGCCGACAAAGGAGTCAACTAGCAAAAAGCCGTTAGTCAGTGAGAAGGAAACAAACAGTAAACCAGTGGTGGTGATTTATAAGGAGTCTCCAAGCAAAGTAATGATAAAACGGGGAGAGGCAATAGTGGTCGTACCAGGAGCAATAAGCAGACCCGTTCTAATTGTGGAAGGTGCTCGCATAGACCCAGTCATCATCAAGCCAGTGGTCCAATTGTCAATGGTTGACAACAAAGCCATCCTATGGAATTATGACCGGATAATAATAACCTATAAGGGAAAGGAGGTCAAGGAAGAAGTTTGTGAGGTCCAAGGGCTAACTCGCTCGGGAAAATGTTTTACTCCTATAGAATTGAGAAAGGCCAACCCAGCGGCAGTAAAGAAGCCAGTGACCGAAGAAGAAGCAGAAGAGTTATTAAAGAAAATGAAGTTGCAAGATTATTCTATCATAGAGCAGCTAAAGAAGATGCCGGCTCAAATCTCATTACTTTCATTATTGATACATTCTGATGAACATCGGCAGGAGTTGATGAAAATCCTGAATGAGGCCCATGTACCTGAGAAGATCTCCATCAATCACTTGGAGAAGATCGCAAATAGGATATTTGAGGTAAACAGGGCCACCTTTGCCGATGATGAACTACCCGAAGAAGGTACCGAGCATAATAAGGCCCCTTATCTTACAGTTAAAAGCGAGGAATCTTTGGTTACCCGAGCTTTGGTTGACAATGGGTCTAGTGCGAACATTTTTCCTCCTCTACATTAAATAAATTGAAAGTGGATAGCGACAGAATCGGCAAGAACAACGTTTGCATTCGGGGGTTCGACGGCGGGGGTAAAGAATCGGTTGGTGATATAGTGCTGGAACTGACGATTGGGCCTGTGGAATTCACCATGGAATTCCAAGTGTTAGATACGGCAGTCTCTTACAATGTTTTGTTGGGACAACCCTGGATTCATGCTGCAAAAGTGGTTCCGTCAAACCTGCATCAAGTGGTTAAGTTTGAGTGGGACCGACAAGAGATTGTGGTTCATGGTGAGGACAATCTGCGCTCCCAAAGCGACACCGTTTTGCCCTTTATTGAGGTAGAGGATGGCGTCAGGCCATGGATATACCAAGTTTGTGATACAGTATCGGTCAAGAAAATTTCGGAGAGGGAACACATTTCAAATGCAAAGATAACATCCGCATACGTCATGATAGCATGTGAAATGTTGGGAAACGTCTTTGTGCGCGGTAAAGGCTTGGGTGCATCTCTTCAAGGTATTGTACAGGCGGTATCCTTACCATAAAATGTGGGAACCTTCAGTTTGGGCTTTAAACCTACAGTTGCAGACATCCGAAGAGCTAAGAAGATGAAGCAAAAGGCATGGGTCCTTCCAAATCCAATCCCGCGCCTGTCCAGATCTTTCGTCAGGCCTAGTATTAGTAATCAGCTGGCCTCAAAAGTTCCTGGGTCATTGATTGGTGCGGATGGAGATTTGGATAAAGGGTTTGAAAGGCTATTTCCCGAGATTAACATGGTAGAAGCCGGGGAGGGGTCCAGCAAGGCAGATGTGCAGTTCGTGGGACCAAAGGCAAAGATCAACAATCGGAGGGCTATTCCTCTTCCCACTCGGAGGGAGTCTTGGTAGTTGGCTCTGATTTTCCTTCCTATTTGTCTGGATTATTCCAGGGTTGTAATCCGGATTTCTTTTTATCTTTGTGTTTGTCAAAGTGTGCAAAACCTTGTTATCATGTACTTCAATAAAATAAAGTTTCTTCTTCATTCCTTATTTTATTTTAATTTCGTTTTCTTCTTTTCCTTTCTGTACAGTTCCCTTTATACTGGTCCTAATGACATGGCTTGCATAAGGAGTCCTCAACCCAGTCTAGAAAATCAATCTGACTCCGAAATGATAGTGCAAGAAATAAAAAATGATGATAGTGAGTCATAATACGATGAAGATAAAGCCTTCGAAGAGATTAGCAGGGAACTAAGTCAATTCAAAGAAAAAACCAAACCCAACTTAAATGATACAGAAGCCTTCAATCTAGGGGACGCGGATAACATCAGAGAAACCAAAATAAGCATCAATATTGAACCGAACATCAGCGAAGAATTAATCAAAACACTTATTGAATTCAAAGACGTTTTTTCATGGTCATATGACGACATGCCAAGTTTGAGCACCAATTTAGTGGTTCACAAATTGCCCACTGACCTGGCTTTCCCTCCCGTCAAGCAAAAATTGAGGAAATTCAAAACTGATATGAGTGTGAAGATTAAGGAAGAGATAACCAAATAGCTGGATGCAAAGGTTATTCGGGTCACTCGATATCCTGATTGGTTGGCTAATGTGGTGCCAGTGCCGAAGAAGGATGGAAAAATCAGGGTGTGCGTTAATTATCACAATCTGAACAAAGCTAGCCCAAAGGACAACTTTCTGTTACCCAACATCCATATTTTAATCGATAATTGTGCCAAACATGAAATCAGATCTTTTGTGGATTACTATACTGGGTATCATCAGATTTTGACGGATGAAGAAGATGTAGAGAAGACGGCGTTCGTCACGCCATGGGGAACTTATTGCTACAGAGTAATGCCATTTGGTATGAAGAACGCTGGGGCAACATACATGCGAGCAATGACCACTGTATTCCATGATATTATCCATAAAGAGATTGAGGTGTACGTGGATGATGTGATCATTAAATCAAAGCAGCAAGCCAACCACATCACAGATTTGAGGAAGTTCTTTTAGAGGCTTCGCAGGTACGACCTCAAACTCAACCCTGCCAAATGTGCATTTGGTGTTCCATCCGGAAAGCTGTTGGGATTCATAGTCAGTCGGCGAGGCATCGATTTGGACCCATCAAAGATCAAAGCCATCCAAGAGTTGCCACTCCCGAAGAACAAAACCGAAGTAATGAGTCTGTTGGGAAGGTTGAACTATATCAGCAGGTTTATTGCTCAACTCACAGCAACTTGTGAACCCATTTTCAAGCTACTAAAGAAGGATCATACGGTCGAATGGACTGAAGAATGTCAAGAAGCAATCGATAAGATAAAGGGTATTTGTCAAATCCACCTGTGTTGTTCCACCGGAACCAGGGAGACCATTGATTCTTTATTTAACAGTCCTGGAAAATTCATTTGGCTGCGTACTGGGGCAACATGACGTCACCGGCAGGAAGGAGCAAGCCACCTACTATCTCAGCAAGAAGTTTACGATTTATGAGGTTAAGTACACTCAACTTGAAAAGACGTGTTACGCCCTGACTTGGGTGGCGCAGAAATTGAAGCATTATCTGTCATCCTATACTACTTACCTCATTTCACGCTTGGATCCGTTGAAGTATATTTTTCAAAAGCCTATGCCCACAAGGAGACTGGCGAAGTGGCAATTATTACTCACAGAGTTTGACATCGTCTATGTGACGATGACTGCAATGAAAGACCAAACACTGGCTGATCACTTGGCTGAGAATCCAGTCGATGAAGAATATGAACCATTGAGGACGTATTTTCTTGATGAAGAAGTGATGCATATCGACGAGCTAGAACTGACTGAAGAACCGGGATGGAAACTTTTCTTTGATGGGGCGGCAAATATGAAAGGAGTTGGAATAGGAGCAGTACTTATTTCTGAAACAGGGCACCATTACCCTGTTACGGCTCAGCTTTGTTTCTATTGTACCACAACATGGCTGAATATGAGGCATGCATTTTGAGCTTGTGGTTGGCTGGACATGGATGTTCAGGACATTTTGGTCTTGGGGGACTCAGACCTCCTGGTACATCAAATTCAAGGAGAATGGGAAACAAGGGATTTGAAACTCATACCGTATAGACAATGTTTGCATGACCTTTGTTAACGATTTCGATCAGTGGAGTTTAGGCATATCCCAAGAGTCCACAATGAGGTTGCCGATGCTTTGGCTACCTTGGAAGCAATGTTCCACCATCCAGACAAAATTCATGTTGATCCGTTGCATATTCAAGTCTGTGATCAGCATGCTTATTGTAACATGGTGGAAGAAGAATTTGATGGCGAGCCATGGTTCCATGATGTCAAGGAGTACATCAGGATGGGGATATACCCAGTGCAAGCCACAGGAGATCAAAAGAGAGCAATTCGACGGTTGGCAAGTGTATTTTTCCTCAGTGGAGGAGTTTTGTATAAAAGAACGCCAGATATCGGATTTTTAAGATGCGTAGATGCTAAACAAGCTACGACAGTCATGGCAGAAATACACTCTGGAGTTTGCGGACCGCACATGAGCGGATATGTATTGGCGAAGAAGACCCTTCGGGCAGGATATTATTGGCTCACCATGGAGTGAGATTGAAATAACTTTGTGCGCAAATGTCATCAATGCCAGATACACGGAGATTTGATTCGTTCTCCACCATCGGAATTGCACACAATGTCAGCACCATGGCCTTTCGTTGCTTGGTGTATGGATGTCATTGGACCCATTGATCCAACAGCATCCAACGGGCACAGGTTCATCCTGGTAACCATTGATTACTTTACCAAATGGGTTGAGGCTAAAAATTTCAAGTCTGTAACCAAGAAAGCAGTGGTCGATTTTGTTCATTCCAACATCATCGGTCGATTTGGAATCCCAAAGGTAATCATCACAGATAATGGTGCTAATCTTAATAGCAATTTGATGAAAGAAGTATGTCAGTAGTTTAAGATTACGCATCGCAATACCACCTTATATCGTCCTAAGGCGAATGGAGCAGTTGAAGCAGCCAACAAAAACATAAAGAAAATACTGAGTAAAATGGTAGAAAGTTCCAGGCAATGGCATGAGAAGTTACCATTTGCGTTGTTGGGTTATCGCACTACTGTTCGTACTTCGGTAGGTGCAACTCCTTATTTGTTGGTATATGGAACTGAAGCAGTGATCCCTACGGAAGTTGAAATCCCGTCTATTAGGATTGTCGCCGAGGCTGAGATTGATGATGATGAGTGGGTAAAAACCAATTTGGAGCAGTTGAGTTTAATTGATAAAAAAAGATTTGCAGCAGTATGCCATGGCCAATTGTATCAGAAAAGGATGACAAGAGCATGTTGATACCCAATTTTTTCCTATATATTTTTATACTCAAATACTTTCAAAATAGCATTTGTATACATATATAAGCATGCCCAAAAGTTTTGGTATTTTTCCTCAATTTTTAAGATTTTTTTAGAATCAATTCGTTGTCTATTTTTACAGTACAAAATCCAAAATTATCATTTTTTGGTGAATAGCATATTTTATTCTCATATTTACAACAAAATATAATTAATATGATTTTTGCGTATTTTTACAAATTTATTTGGAATTTCTAAAGCTAAAATGCATGAAATTAACCATATTTTATAATTATAAAATCATTTCTGGTATTTTTAGATTAATATTTATATATTATTAATTAGTTATGTGTTTTCAATTTGTTTTTCAAATCATTTTAACTATTTTTATAAAATAAAAAGTGGAAAAGTGGCTATTTAAATGCTAGCCAAAATTTATTGCAAACATAGCCCAATTGAACCCCAATTTTAACCCCATTTCAGACAACCCATATTCCAATTAACCCAACCCAATTTCAATTAAGACCCGACCCATACCCCATTCGGATGCCCGATCCATTTTTGATTTGATCTGAGCCGTTGATCAAATGAGATCAACGGCCCAGATTATATTACCTAAATTAAAGACTAACGACCCCCCCTTCGACCCCTCATTTGCATAGAGACCGGTCTCTCTCTTGGTCTCTTCGTCTCCTCCTTCTCTCTAGAACCTTCTGGTTCTTCTCCGATCATCTTCATCGCCTCTCCGGCCATCTCCATCCTCACTTCTCTCGACCACCAGTCACCACGGAGCCTTGTCTCGTTGATCTTCTCTAAGTTTTGAGGCTCCAGAGATTTCCACCATGCGAGATGGTCACTGGAAGCCTTGCTTGGCTTATCTCCGGCCTCCTCTCCGATGGTTTTCAGTCCGATGGTACTATGTACGCCATTATTAACGAGTTTCACAGCCAGGTTCCTTACCTCACTAATTTATTGCAAAACCCTAATTTTTGCCTAAATCTCGTAATCTCTGTCTTTTTTAAAATGATTTTCAGCTTATTCATTGTGTTTTACACTACTCACTACTCGATTTCTTCGATTAATTCAAGTTTTTCAACGTTCTATTCTTCTTTTCAAAACTAGGGTTCCTGAGCCCCCTTTCAAAATCACTATATCTTCTGCTCCTTTTTGAGTATTATGTGATTGTGCCTGTATTATGTGTTTATGTTTGTGTTATGAGCTTGTTTGTTTTCTGGTTAATTCGAGTTCCATGCTTTAAGTTTTACTAGGGTTCCGGTCTTCTACTGAACCTGTGATTTTCCTGCTTAGGGTTCTCTGATTCTTACGCCTATTGTATTTTATAGGTCTAACTGTTATTCTACTGATTTTTGTGCATCTCTTCGAATCCCTGATTTGTATGTGTTTTCCTTAGAAGTTCTTACACTGATTTTTGTATTATTTACTTACTTGTGAAATGCTCTCTATACTTAGCACTGATTCCCTCTGATTTTAGTCTCGTCCGTGATTCTTTGACTAATTTTTAGAGTTAATTTATATTTTTACCATATTTGTGCTCTTAAATATATTTTCAAATATTCAGTATATGCTTTCCTTACTTGAAGCATTATGTATCTGGCCTTTATTACATACTACATGCCTTACTACTCTTACTATGGTGTAATCAGTCGTCTAATTGATTCTTTCCTTTATCTGATATAACCTGTACTCCCATTCGAATCATGAATCCCTGATTAAAATGAATTAGGTCCTGTGATTGATTCCAATTGGTTTTGTTTCCATAATTATGTACTTGTTGCCCTATTCTCTATTGGTTTTCAAAACTATAAACGCTCTACCCTCTCTTTAGCATAACACACGAACAGAATTCATTATTATGAACTCTCTCTTACACAAAAACATACTTAGTGTTCTCTCTTGCTTCTACATAATCTCTCTCACTTCCCTTGTGACTATTGGTTCCTCAACTGGTTTGAAACCCAGGCTGAGCTTTAGGCTACTTTACTGTTCTATTGCTCTCTACATTGCTACTTGCTTGGGTCTGCCTACTTGCTACTCACTTCTCTGCCATTGCTGCTCACTCCATTACTATTGCTGCTCACTTCTCTACACACTATTGCTCACTCCTCTGCATATTGTTGTTCACTATTACTCTATATTACTGCATCCTCAACTGGTATGCCCTCCATTTGATTTACAGCTCTCAAAACAATATGCTTTTATACCTGCTACACTTCATCCTGTTTCTTCTATGCTTTTACTTAAGGTTCTGTTGTTCTTACTGCAATTAGCATGCCTCTATGTTAATTGATGTGCCTATCATAATCTAGCATGCCCATTACTCTCCTTATTTGTCTCATGCATGTTTCTCCTTATCCCCTAACCCCAGTACAATTATCAGCATGTAGTCCTGATCTCTTTGGTTGAAACCTGCCTGATTGTTTAAGTTCTGAAGTGCTTCTCTTTGATGCCTGTGTATAAGTAATTGTGTTCTCACTTAGGAGTTACTTGTCCCCATTCCCCTTTCCCTTGTTCGTGTTTTTATTCCCTGAACCCTATGGGATCATCTAACCTGATATTGTCTCTTCTGTTGTTTTCTTTCAAAATTGATTCTATATGGATCATCTTCAAGTGTTTTCTCTTTTTAAATTCAATTGCTTAAAAGAACCCTATCATCCCTTCTGTTGTTTTTTCAAGACTGGTTCTCTATGGACCTTCTTTCAACTGTTTTTCAACTCAATCTCTTTAAAACTCTATCACAATCTCACTACTCCTAGAATTTTGGTTCTACCCCCTTGTGTAAGCATTGCTTTGGGTACCTTGAGTACCTACTGAACTTTGATGCACAAGACTGGTAATTCCACACTTGCATTTGTTCAATGTAACTTGTTTGGGTGCTGGTATTGGCCAAGGGCCTCAATGGGCCCTTAGGGAGCTTTGCCGCACCCCCAAACCTTGGTAAAAGGCTGTGAAACTCGAAAGAAGTGAGGTTGGAGACTTGGGCCTGAGTTGAAGGCTCCCTATAGAATAACTTCTTATTTTTCCCATCATCATTACTGTAATTTAATTGCCTTGGTCTGTAATAACTTGCAATGAACGATTGGGGTTTATAGTCAAATCAGGGAGGGTTATGCTTGCTAGTTTAAGGGTTACGGGTAGAAAAAATGCTTGTAGGGCTTTACTACTTATTTGTGCAATAGATATCCTGCATAGGACATGCATCTCACACGATTAGTAATCCTGTATTAGGCTCTTTTACTTCCAGCTTGTTATTATACTAACTTCGTAATCACAATTAGTTGATAACCAACTAACTACTGTTACAAGGATTGCTACTCTATTTAGATACCATGTTTTAGGACCCTTATGTGCATTAGACATCATGTTACCTAGGATTTTCGTTTGAGTTGCAATTGCTTGAACGCCTCACTAGTTTTATTTAACAACACAAGTCTGATTAATTGTGTCTTCTTCTTAAAACTGGATTAATATGTATGCTCACCTTTAAGGTAAACAGGCAATGTATATAACGCCTAGGCAAGCCTTAGGCCAGATGAAATCGATTGATCATTTTTAATCATGTTTTAGGCTACTCAACCTCTTTTAACTCTCTAAATTTGGCCTCTCTGAAGTCTTCTTGGTTTTCCCACTAAACTTCTGTCCTATTTTTAGATAATCACATCTGTGCTATATGTTTTCTACTGAGTTACCTTTTTTTTTTCAGCCCAGAATTATGCTACTATTTTCTAAAACTTCTCAGAGTACTGTGTCTTTAATATCTCTACTATGATTTTCAAAAGTATGTTTCCATACTAATTTCTATATACTTATTGCCCTCTTTTACTTCTGAAATTCATCCTTCAGTCAAACTTTCTACTTTCTGTCCAAACTTTCGGAAACCTATCTTCGAGGAAAGGGGGTCCTAAATACCCTTTACGGGGCGGGAAGGGTAGAATATGGAGATGATGACCGGTGCGTTAATATCTCGTGCAACCCCTCTTTTGAGGAGTGATTGCTGGGTATTGCATTGATGTGATCCATATTGTATTTAAACCTAGGACCCCCTTTCCTTTTCTTTATTTGTATAATGTTCTTCTTAAATTTATGTTTTCTTCCTATTAATCCTTCGCTTTTAAAATCATTTATGTCCTCTCCTTCCTTTCTAAATTTATTTTTTACTTATTTGTAACTACTATGTGCAAACCTTACTTGTTCCCTTATATTTTAAAGTCACAATTAAGCATGGCTGGGAACCACACTAGTGGATTTTGAGGGGTGCCTAACACCTTCCCTCGAAATAATCTCAAGCCCTCACCCAAACTCTGGTTTTCTTTCAAATATTCTTCTTTTTCTTTGAAGTGTCCTAATGCACTATAATCATTAGGTGGCAACTCTTCAAATTCCATAACCCGATTCCTAAAAAGGGAATAAGAGTTGTTTTGTCCATAATGTCGTAAACCCGATTTCTTTCTTAAAGAAGGGGGGAAAACGGGGGCGTCGACAGCATGGCGACTCTGCTGGGGATCTCTTTAAGGCTTCTACCATTACGTGTTTTTGTGACATTATTGCTTCCTTAATTGCCTTTATTTCCTGCCTTATAATTATTTCATCATGAATACTAACTTGGCTCTTCATGTTTTCCCTTTCTTTTAATTTCTTCCTTTATTGCTTTATTACTATTTCAATACTGTTGTAATTTTTGAGCATTTATTGTAATCTCTTACTTTATGAACGTGAAAATACATGCAATTTGCTTCATTTTTGTAACTGCATCTTCAACATCATGTTCCACTCGTGCCAAAACAAATCCTATAGCAACGCTTATAATGAATGGTTGCGCCCTTCCGATATTATAACCCCCTAAATGTGGCAAAGGCATATTTGGGGTAAAACCAGTCGATCAACGGTGTAGTTGACGGTTCCGCGCCTTTCCCTCTTGAGCTGTCCGCTCAAGTGTACCTTGTCTAGCACATCAAAAAATAGAAACCTTACTCTATTAAACTGTTCATGCATCATGGTCAAACTTAGCCAAGTCAGTTATGTTGTCCGCATAATGACTCATTAAGATAGCCTAAACCAAAGTCCATCGGGTTTCCTCGAAACCCAAACGGACGCCTTCACGTTGTGTGCATTTATTTGGAGAACTAAATGCCTTTATGCTAATTATTAATTTAAATACTCGAGTATGGGTCTAACCCTTTGTTTTGCAGAAAATGAGGCACGAAATCCCTAGATTCGATATGGTATCTAACATTCACCCAAGGTTGCTAAGTTGGTGGGAGGATCTTCACGCCAGCGATCAAACCCTTGTCCGCAAGTACTTAGGGAATTTGCCCTCACTTCTGGAAATCCAGCCTAACAACAAAATCATAGAGGCTGCAACTTTGTTCTGGGATAGTGATCGGTCAGTTTTTCGCTTCGGGGACCTCGAAATGACCCCTTTGCTAGAAGAAATAGGGGGTCTAGCTGGAATTCCTTGGGAGACTCCGGGTCTACTTATGCCAGAGAATCGCAAGGGTAGGGGTCTCCTCAAAATGATGGGACTCAAGAAGAATCCGGATCTGACTTGCCTAAAAGATTCCTATATACCATTTGACTTCCTGTATGAAAGGTTTGGCCATAGCAAGTCCTACCGCACCTACACTGATGAATTCGCCCTTACCTCTTTAGGGCATATACATAGGAGGGTCTTTGTATTCATGTTCTGTTTCTTGGGTATGGTGATCTTTCCCATGAAGAAGGCTAGGATCCACACCAGACTAGCCATGGTAACCAAAACCTTAATGGAAGGGATCGACGGGCAGTCTTTCAGCATAGTGCCCATGATCATCGCTGAAATCTATCGAGCCTTGGGAAAATGTCAACAAGGGGCCCCGCACTTCGAGGGTTGTAATCTGTTACTTCAACTCTGGCTTATAGAACACCTTCAGAAAGGTGACTACCGACAGGAGATTATACGCAGGGATTGGGATGACCATATCGCTTTCCACCACCCCAAGCGAATGAACTTCATGCCCAACATGTTCGCTCAGCCGGAGGACGCTGGAGGATGGGTAGAGCTGTTTGAAAATCTAAAGGAAGAGCAAGTATAGTAGATGCGCGAGTGGTTCCCAACAGGGGAGTTCATTGTTCGTTCTCGAGATGCACCATTCCTTATACTCATCGATCTGAGGGGAACTCATCATTGTGTCCCTCTCCGAGCCATGAGGCAAGCAGGGAGGAAACAAATCATAACAAGGGTAGACAAAATGAGTCATTTCAAGGCTGAATTTCAAGACGATGATAGCCCGCACAGGTTTCAAGCTCAATATATGTGGCGTTGCAAGCTCGTCTTGGGGAGAGAAACTATTGAAGCAGACAGGTATCATGCAGGGTGTGTGCCACATTATTCGGGTTGGTTAGAAGACGATCACATTAGCTTAGGTCACCTAGGGTTCGTCCGAGGTCATCGGCTTATTGATGAGAAAGCTGCAGCGTAGGTTAAATACAATCAACTGCGAGAGTGTGAAAATGAGCACCGGGAAATACGAGAAGCTCACCAGAAATTGATCTACGAGTGGAAGGACATGGTTGTCAATGCCAACAAGCGGTTAGGGTATCTGGAACGAGGTCTAGTGGAGTTGGAAGGAAAGTTCTTGAAAAGGATTGAAGACTGCCAAAATGCCGAGGGAAGTGCAGGCGGACATTTGGCTCGAGCCTATTTGCTGCTAGGACTGCGCGAGTTGATGTAGCTGTACGAAGGATGCAAGAATACCGAATCTGGGGAGGGTCCTTCTGGGACCAAGTAGTTAGGATCTTTTATTTCCTGCTTTCCTAATGTAATAAGGCCACTAGCCATTAGTGACATCTTTCCGTTATTTCAAATTACGTTTTAGACTTGTCTTAGTTTTATCAATAAAATGAGACATTTAGCATTATAAGTTCTCCAAATTTAACTTGTCTCTAGGCCTACCTCGGGCACAAGGAGGCACCCAAATTAGGAAACGATTTATATTCCTGCACAACGTGTTTAAATACCGCAATATTATTTTTTCAGAATCCGCACTAACTTTTTACCTTTTTGTTTTTCTTTTAATTTTTATTCCCCTTCCCAAAGGTTAGTTCGTGCATTCTGGCACCATCAGCATACTCAAAAAGATCCAAGGGCCCTCCACCTCCTCCTCCTCCGAGTCCTACCAAAAACAGGAACAAAGGCAAAATGGGAGATGCAAACGCTAGAAAGGAAATTGAGGAAACTTCTCAAAACACTCCAATTACCAAAGAAACTGCTACTCATCTTGAGCAGACTTTGCTGAGATTTCGGGAAGAATTAGAACAAGTTCGGAACCTGGCAAGCCTATCAATCACTCTTGCTACTGCTGATGCCAACACCCAGAACCCCGTACCTCCACAGCCACCAGTAAAAACTGCTAATACCCAAGCCTGCAACACATGCAACAACACTCCACTGCTCATTCCCGAACCACAAAACACCACAAACGACCATACCACCCCTATATTTGTGGACACTACACCCCACTATACCCAGCCAATCTCAAGTGCACCCGAATCAGATGACAAGGACTCCCTTATAAGGAATTTGGCCGCCGAACTCAACAAGTTGACTAGTCGGGTCCAAGGTGTCGAGGGCAGCAAAAGTGTTGAAGGGTTGAACTATGAAGATCTTTGTGTTCAGCCAGATGTTGAGCTTCCGGAGAGGTACAAACCTCCCAAGTTTGAGATGTTTGACGGTACAGGTGATCCTAGGGTCCATCTAAGAATGTATTGTGACAAGCTAGTAGAAGTTGGAAGGGACCAGAAAATCCGCATGAAGCGTTCATGAGGAGTCTGAAAGGCGACGCCTTGTCCTGGTACATCAGCCAGGATTCAAAAAAGTGAACAAGTTGGGTGAGCATGGCGTCCGCCTTTATGGACCGGTTCATGTTCAACACTGAGAATACACCGGATGTGTTCTATATCCAGAATCTGAAGAAGAAGCCCACAGAAGCCTTTCGCGAGTATGCAACTCGTTGGAGGTCAGAAGCTGCCAAGGTCAGGCCAGCCCTCGAGGAAGAGCAGATGAACAGGTTCTTTGTCCGGGCTCAGGATCCTCAATACTATGAGAGGCTTATGTTGATAGAAGGTCAGAAATTCTCCGACATCATCAAGTTGGGAGAAAGAATCGAAGAAGGTATCAAGAATGGTATGGTCACCAATCTCGAAGCATTACAGGCCACCAACAAGGCCTTACAATCTGGTGGCACGTCAAAGAACAATGACGTGAATTCTGTAATGGCTGCGCAAAGAACCAAATCCCCTATGAAGTACCAAACCTATCCCTCAACTCCACTCACATATCAACCTACCCTAAATTACCAAGCACCCTCACCTACATACCAAATGCCACCATCTGCCTACCAATCACCTCCCACATATCAACCCACCTCACCAAGATATTCCCAACCCGTGCCTGTGTACCAAGCATATAACTCCCAACCTTCTCATTACCCATCACCACCAACTCGCCAAAACTTTCCTCGACCCAGACCAAATTTCGACCGCAGACCCTCCAAACAATATACCTCCATAGCCGAGCCAATCGACCAACAATATGAAAAGCTCAAAATAGCCGGTTATGTTACTCCTATCCCAGCCATAACTCCAGAAAATCCCTCTCAGTGGGTCAATCCAAACAAAACTTGCGCATACCATTCCGGAATGAAAGGCCATACCATCGACGAGTGTCGCTCGTTGAAAGATAAGATTCAGACTTTGATTGATAACAAGGTCATTGTGGCAAGGGAGCCCTCTCCCAATGTCCACAATAACCCTCTGCCTGACCACAAGGGTAGAGGCATCCATATGATCGAGATAGAGGATGATTGGGACCCTAAAGGGTCAATCGGATTGATTGCCGAAGGAGATGAGCCTAAGAAACTGACGGTTACCCTCAATCCCATTGTTGTTTAGATCCAGCCCTCTGAGGGAAATGTGGTAAATGTGTCTGTACCACTCGAGTTTGAAATGCCTCCTGCAAAGGCGCCAAAACCAATTAAGGTCGAGTTTGGAGTTCCAAAGGCACCTGCACCATTTGAAGTTGTTGTGTTACCTCCAAGGGTGCCAATTCCAGTTTCCATGATAGACGTGACCCCGTTCAAGTCAAATGCCATACCTTGGGATTACACAGCGGAAGCTAGGAGAAAAGGGAAAACACATACTGGAGAAGCGATCGCTGCACAGGGCATGACTAGAACCGGGAGGTTACACACTCCGGAATATTTAGCTGAGTCCAGCAAGCAGGCCTCCGGGCGGCCTGTTGAAACTAGACCCGATGATCTTTGGAGGAAAATACAAGCCAAGGAATACTCGATCGTTGAGCAACTGAACAAAACATCAGCGCAGATTTCCATCCTGGCTCTTCTGCAAAGCTCTGAGGCACATAAAAATGCCTTGATGAAGATATTGAGTGAATCTTATGTTCCCAGCAACATAAGTGGAGGCGAAATGGCAAATATGGTAGGACAAGTGTTGTAAATCACAAGATCACCTTCCACAAGGATGAGTGTGAGCACGTGATTTTTGCTCTCACGACGATTACTCCCAAAATCATAAAATAAAATAGTTTTGATATCACAT
>MU760616.1:0-14464 GCA_026770625.1 Nicotiana glauca
CATGGGTGAAAATGGGGATTTTGGGTAGAACCTAGGTTTTCTTAAAATTGGGGATTTGGACTTCAATTTGAGGTCGGATTTCAAAATAAATCATAGATGTGAACTCGTGGGGGAATTGGTAACTAGGTTTTGGTTCGAACCACGAGTTTTGACCACATGGGCCCGGGGGCATTTTGGAAATTTTTGAGTAAACTTTTGGGAAATTCATTTTCATGCATTCAAAATGATTCAATTAGCATTTGTTGATACATTCAAGTAATTTGTGATTAGATTCAAGCAGTTTTGTGGTGAATTCAAAGGGTAAAGCTATACTAGAGGCTTGAATTGAGTTAGGAGCATTCGAGGTAAGTGTTTGATCTAACTTTGGCTTGAAAAAATAGGATTAGAGTGTTATTAATTGAAAATTGCTAAATGATCGAGTACGGTGTATAGGCATGGTGACGAGTATCTATACACCGGTATCTAGCATGACCGTGGGTCCTTGTTTGTACTTATTCTGATATTTTTGGGACTCTTCTATACTAATTGATGAATTCTACATAATGTGAAGAGTATGAGGATTAGTTATGAATTGTGAATTCCTTGGAGCGTTGGCTCGAACGATAAAAATACTATTGAGTAAGAAATGAAAGAAATGGAAAGAGATATGATTAATCCCTTGCGAGGATGCTTTGAGTATATTGATTATCTCCCTTGCCGGGATGTGAAAGTTGTTATTGTTGTTCCCTTGCCGGGATTTAGCTATTTTAATTGTGTTTCCCCTTGCTGGGACATTTCTTATTATTTGATTATTCCCTCGCCCGCTTGGTTGTGATTGTTGTTTGGGTGAGGAAGAGTGATAATGCACGAAGGGTCATTCCGTATCATGTTTGATTATATTTGCACGAAGGGTCTTTCCATGCCATGTTTTGATTATATTTGCACGAAGGATCATTCCGTGCCATGTTTCGATTATATTGGCACGAAGGGTCATTTCTGGCCATGTTTCGATTATATTTGCACGAAGGGTCATTCCGTGCCGTGTTTTGATTATATTTGCACGAAGGGTCTTTCCGTGCCATGTTTTTATTATTTATGCACGAAGGGACATTCCGTGCTCTAATTTGACTATATTTGCACGAAGGATTATTCCGTGCCATGAAATGAGAGTTATGAGAGAGAAAGCACGAAGGGTGATGCCGTACATTTTATTTGATTGTTTTTGGTGAGATTGAAAGTAAAAGCACGAAGGTTGATGCCATGCAACTGTTGATTTTCCTACTTTTGTTAAATATTGTTATTGCCCTGTTCCTTTCTTAAGTTGTTGACTTTGTATCTGGATTGTACTCCCCCATAGCATGTTTCCCTCCCTTTTTAACTGTTAAATTTTAGTATTCTTTCCTTTTATTGCATACATATATATATTGAACTGCACAGGTTGATTTGGTAGTCCTGTCTAGCCTCGTCACTACTTCGTCGGGGTTAGGCCAGGCACTCACCAGCACATGGGGTCGGTTGTATTGATGCTACACTTCTGTGCTTTTTGCCGAGATTATGGTACCGGAGTAGCTTTTGGACCACAGCAGTAGTATATTGATCGGGAGCTGACATCAGTCCAGAGACTTACGAGGTAGCCTAACTGGCGTTCGCAGGCCGAAGTCCCTTTCCATATTTCAGTTTGTTTTCATTGTATCGAGACAGACATTATGTATTTTCTATTCTGACTTGTTTGTAGCACTCGTTAATGGCTCGTGAGATAGCGACTCCAGGCTTGGGAAGTGAAATATTAACTTCCGCATTTTGGATTTTCAGTTATTTATGTTTTAAAGACTTTCGCTTTTAGTTAGATGACTCGTTACTGTTATTATTGTTGGGTTGTTATCGGAAAATGTTTAAATGCTTGGCTTGCCTAGCTCCAACAGTAGGCGTCATCACGACAGCCGATGGTGGAAAATCCGGGTCGTGACAAGTTGGTAACAGAGTTGTAGGTTGCATAGGTCTCGCTACTCACGGACAAACTTGGTAGAGTCTGAGGGATCGATACGGAGACGTCTGAGTTTATCCCCCCAGAGGCTACGGAGTTAGGAAAAGTTTCACTTTTGTTCTTTCTTGTCGTGCGATTTTGTTTCTCAAATACTGATTGTCTTTCTACTATGTTCTTTCACAGATGGCGAATCTTCTATCGCGCAGTAGCCCGAGCCCCCAACAGCAGCTCCTGCGAGGGGCAGAGGCCGAGGCCATGCCAGAGGCCGAGGCAGGGGCAGAGCTCAGCCCCGGGCAGCAGTCCTAGAGGTTGAGCCTCATATTGACTATGATGAGAAGGTTCCAGCCCCAGCAGCTCCGGTGGGCCCAGCTCAGGTCCCAGGAGGGGTCATGGTCACCCCAGATCTTCAGGACGCTTTAGTCCGATTGGCAGGCTTTATGGAGAGTGTCACTAGAGCGGGTTTGCTGCCAGTAGCACCAGCCACTTCTCAGGCTGGAGGAGGGGTTCAAACTCCTGCTACACGTACTCCGGAGCAGATAGCTCCCCAAGCTCATGTCCCAGTGGTTCAGCCAGCTATGACAGCTCAGCCAGGTATTGCAGCACAGGCCGGCGATGGAGAAGCTATGTCTTCGGATGCCTTGCGGAGACTTGATCGGTTCTCCAAGCTCTTCACCACCACATTCAGTGGTGCTTCATTAGAGGATCCACAGGATTTCCTATTCAGCTGCCATGAGATCCTTAGGACCATGGGTATTGTGTAGACCAACGGGGTCAATTTTGCCACCTTCCGGCTTGCAGGATCCGCCAAGACTTGGTGGAGGGATTATTGTTTGTCTAGACCAGCAGGGTCTCCAGCATTGACATGGGATCAGTTCGCGAGGTTGTTTTTGGAGAAGTTTCTCCCAGTCACTCAACGGGAGGCACTTCGCAGGCAGTTCGAGCGCCTCCAATAGGGCTCCATGACAGTTACAAAGTATGAGACGCGGTTCATTTATTTGGCACGCCATGCTATTTTTATACTCCTTACAGAGCGAGAGAGGGTGCAGAGGTTTATTGATGGATTGATTCAGCCAATCCGTCTCCAGATGGCCATGGGAGCTGGTAGTGAGATTTCCTTTCAGAAGGCGGCCAATGCGGCCCACAGAGTTGAGATGGCCCCTGCACGGGGATGTGGTCAAGTGTCGGATAAGAGGCCTCGTCATTCTGGTAGGTTCAGTGGTACCTCGTCTGGAGGCAGGGATTCATATGGTAGAGGTTATTCACCGAGACCCTTTCAGTCAGCGCTCGAGGTTTCTCATGGTACTCCAGGCGGTGGTGGTTCTTAGCAACATTATTCTGATCAGCAGCCCATCAGTGCACCTTCACTTCAGAGCTTCGAGGGAGGACATTCAAGTCGACAGGGCCAGCAGTCGCAGCAGCCGAGGGCTTGTTATGGTTGTGGTAATCCCGATCACATTGTCAGGTTTTGCCCTCGAGCCTCGGGCAGCTCTCAGCAGCAGGGTCCTCGCCCCATGATTCGGGCATCAGGTGATCCACAGCTCGCCTACCCAGCTAGAGGCGGGGGTAGGGATCATAGAGGTGGAGGTAGAGACCGTAGAGGTGGAGCTCGGACTGGCAGAGGTAGAGGTCAGCCAGCAGCCGATCGTCCCAGAGACATGGTTCAGGGAGGTGGGGCCCAGCCCTGGTGTTATGCTTTGCCAGCCAGGCCAGAGGTTGAGTCCTCAGATACTATTATTACAGGTACTATTCTGGTCTGTGATAGGGATGTTTCTATGCTATTTGACCCTAGGTCTACGTATTCATATGTGTCGTCTTATTTTGCACCCTCGCTAGCTATGCCTAGTGATGCTTTGGGTATCCCTGTTTATGTATCTACACCAGTGGGTGATCCTACAGTGGTCGACCGAGTTCATCATTACTGTGTGGTAGTGTTTGAGGGTCTTGAGACCCGTGTTGATTTATTGCTTCTAGACATGGTGGATTTCGATGTTATATTGGGGATGGATTAGTTGTCCCCATATCATGCTATCTTGGATTGTCACTCCAAGACCGTGACCTTGGCCTTACTAGATTTGCCCTGATTTGAGTGGAGAGGGACCCCATGTCATGCCACCCGTAGTGTTATTTCATATGTAAAGGCTCGACGCATGGTCGAGAAGGGGTGTTTAGCTTATTTGGCATATGTTCGCGATTCCAGCACAGAGGTCCCTTCTATTGACTATGTTCCTATTGTTCGGAGTTCCCCAAGGTTTTCCCTTCAGACCTGCCGGGTATGTCGCCAGACAGGGATATTGATTTCTATATTGATCTGGCCCCGGGCATGCAGCCCATTTCTATTCCGCCGTATCGCATGGCCCCGCCAGAGTTGAAAGAGTTAAAGGACCAGTTGTAAGATTTGCTAGAGAAGGGTTTTATCAGGACTAGTGTTTCTCGTTGGGTTGCGCCAGTGATATTTGTGAAGAAAAAGAATGGATCGATGAGGGTGTGCATTGATTACCGGCAATTGAACAAGGTGACGATAAAGAACAAGTATCCACTGTCGAGGATTGATGATTTGTCTGACCAGCTTCAGGGTGCAAAGGTGTTCTNTTTGTTTGTGATAGTCTTTATTGATGATATTCTGGTGTACTCCCGCAGCCGAGAGGAGCACGAGCAGCACCTCAAAGTGGTTCTTTAGACTCTGAAGGATAGTTAGTTGTATGCTAAGTTCTCGAAGTGCGAGTTTTGGTTGAGTTCAGTTGCATTTCTGGGTCATGTTGTATCAGCAGAGGGCATTCAGGTGGACCCGAAGAAGATTGAGGTAGTCAAGAACTGGCCTCGACCAGCATCAGCGACTGAGATTCGGAGTTTCTTGGGGTTAGCAGGTTATTATCGTCGGTTCGTGGAGGGGTTTTCATCTATAGCAGCCCCGATGACCAGGTTGACCCAGAAGGGTGCCCAGTTCAGGTGGTCAGACGAGTGTGAGGAGAGCTTTCAGAAGCTCAAGACAGCTCTGACTACGGCATCGATATTGGTTTTGCCCTTAGGCTCAGGGCCTTATACAGTTTATTATGATGCTTCCCGTATTGGGCTTGGTGCGGTATTGGTGCAGGATGGCAGAGTCATTGCTTATGCTTCGAAGCAATTGAAGATCCACGAAAAGAATTATTCGGTTCATGATCTAGAGTTGGTAACCATTGTTCATGCTTTGAAGATTTAAAGGCACTATTTATACGGTGTGACGTGTGAGTTGTACACTGATCACAAGAGTCTGCAATACTTGTTCAAGCAGAAGGAGTTGAACTTGAGGCAGTGGAGGTGGTTGGAGCTATTGAAGGATTATGATGTTACTATTTTGTACCACCCGGGGAGAGCCAATGTGGTGGCCAATGCATTGAGTAGGAAGTCCGCTAGCATGGGTAGTCTTGCTTATATTCCGGTCAGCCAGAGACCGCTTGCTTTGGATATTCAGGCTTTGGCCAATCGGCTTGTGAGGTTGGACATTTCTGAGCCTAGCAGAGTGTTAGCTTGCACGGTCGCTCGTTCTTCATTATTGGAGCGTATCCATGATCGGCAGCTTGATGATCCTCATTTGTGTGTCCTGAGAGACACAGTGTAGCGTGGAGGTGCCACAAAGGTGACTTTAGACGATGATGGTGTTTTGAGGTTGAAGGGGTGAGTTTGTGTGCCCGGTGTCGATGGGATTCGAGAGTTGATCTTAGCGGAGGCCCATAGTTCGCGGTATTCTATTCACCCGGGCGCCGCAAAGATGTACCAGGACTTGCGGCAACATTATTGGTGGCCTATGATGAAGAAAGATATTGTTGCATATATGGCTCGGTGTTTGAACTGTCAGCAGGTCAAGTATGAGCATCAGAGGCCTGGTGGTTTGTTTCAGAGGATTGAGCTTCCCGAGTGGAAGTGGGAGAGGATTACCATGGATTTCGTTACTGGATTTCCGATGACTCGGAAGAAGTTTGATGCTATTTGGGTCATTGTTGATAGGCTGACCAAGTCAGCACATTTCATTCCTATTGCAACCACTTATTCATCGAAGAGGCTAGCTGAGATCTACATCCGAGAGATTGTTTGCCTTCATGGGGTGCCGGCATCCATCATTTCGGACCGGGGTACGCAGTTTACCTTGCGCTCCTAGAGAGCAGTGCAACAGGAGTTAGGCACTCAGGTTCAGTTGAGCACATCATTCCATCTTCAGACGAACGGTCAGTTCGAGAGGACTATTCAGATATTGGAGGATATGCTCCGAGCCTGTGTCATCGATTTTGGAGGCTCGTGGGACTAGTTTTTGCCTTTAGCAGAGTTCGCCTACAACAACAGCTAGCAGTCCAGCATTCAGATGGCTCCATAGGAGGCGTTGTATGTTAGGCGATGTCGGTCTCCAGTCGGATGGTTTGAGCCGGAGAGTCTCGGTTATTAGGTACAAATTTGGTTCAAGAGGCCTTGGATAAGGTCAAGATCATTTAGGATAGGCTTCGTTCGGCTCAGTCGCGGGAAAAGAGTTATGCGGATCACAAGGTTTGAGATGTAGCCTTCATGGTTAGTGAGAAAGTATTGCTCCGTGTATCGCCTATGAAGGGCGTGATGAGATTTGGGAAGAAGGGCAAGCTTAGCCCTAGATTCATTGGCCCATTTGAGATTCTTGATCGTGCGGGAGAGGTGGCTTATAGACTTGTCTTGCCACCTAGCTTGTTAGCCGTGCATCCAATGTTTCATGTGTCCATGCTTCTGAGGTATCACGGCGATCCAGCCCACGTATTAGATTTCAGCACTGTCCAGTTGGACAAGGATATGTCTTATGAAGAGTAGCCGGTAGCTATTATAGACCGGCAGGTTCGACAGTCGAGGTCGAAGAGTTTTTCTTCAGTGCATGTCCAGTGAAGAGGTCAGCCTCCTGAGGCATCGACATGGGAGTCCGAGTCTGATATGCGGAGCCGTTATCCTTATCTATTTCCTGACTCAGGTACTTCTTTCTTTTGTCCGTTCAAGGACGAACGATTGTTTTAGAGGTAGAGAATGTGACGACCCAAAGGGTCAACACAATTTTTCTCTTTCATTATGCACTTCCGAGGCCTTGAAAACCTCATTTTTACTTGCCTTGATTTGCGTGCGCAGTCCGAGCGCAGCCGGAAAGCTTATATATGAGTTCTGTGTGAAAATTGGTGAATATTGATATTAATATGCATAATATTGACTTCGGTCAACATTTTAGGTAAACGGACCCGGACCCATAATTTGACGGTCACGAAAGGTTCGTAGAAAAATATGGGACTTGTGCGTGTGCCCAGAATCGAATTCCGAGGTCCCAAGCCCGAGAAATAAATTTTTCTGTGAAATTGTTTTTTGAAATTAATTAAGGAAATTGGAAATGAAAATTGATTCAAAGACTATGGTATCGGGCTCGTATTTTGGTTCTGATGCCCGGTACAAGTCTTATATGTGATTTAAGCACTATCTGTAAAATTTGGTTGAAATCGTACGTCGTTTGACGTGTTTCGGACTTTAAGTTCCAAACTTGAAAGTTTAAGAAGTTTGAAATGAAAATGATGATTTTGAGGCTTAATTCATTGATTTTGATGTTATTTTGGCGATATGATCGCACGAGTAAGTCCGTAGGATATTTTTGAGGTTGTGTGCATGTTTGGTTTGGAGCCCCGAGGGCTCGGCTGAGATTTGAATAGGTCGCGAGTTGCATTTTTGAATTTTGGAAAAAAATTACAGGTCAGGTCTGGTATTTTCGCATTTGCAAAAGATTTCTCGCAAATGCGAGACTCACAATTACGGATCCTCTATCACAAATGCGAAAAGGGGAAATCTCTGCTTGGTCGCAAATGCGACAATTTGTTCGCAAATGCGAAGTCTGCTCGGAGGCTCGTTGTTCGCAAATGCGAACTATTCTTCACAATTCCCAACATGGCAGGGTCGGGGTTCGCAATTGCGAACCCAGTTTCATAATTCCCATAACTGAGGTCTGCATTTTTCATACTTAGACGAATTTTCACCTCATTTCTTCATTCTTTCAAAACACAAACTCCATAGGCGATTTTTCAAGCACAAACCTTCTTCCAAATCATTTGTAAGTAAACTTTTACTTAATTTCTTCAATCTCTAACATCATTAAACATATTTTTATCTTAAAATCAAAGATTTCCATGGGTGAAAATGGGGATTTCGGGTAGAACCTAGGTTTTCTTAAAATTGGGGATTTGGACCTCAATTTGAGGTCCGATTTCAAAATAAATCATAGATATGAACTCGTGGGGGAATGGGTAACCGGGTTTTGGTTTGAACTTCGGGTTTTGACCACCTGGGCCCGGTGGCGTTTTGGGAATTTTTGAGTAAAATTTTGGGAAATTCATTTTCATGTATTCAAATTGATTCAATTAGCATTTGTTGATACTTCAAGTAATTTGTGATTAGATTTGAGTGGTTTTGTGGTGAATTCGAAGGGTAAAGCTATACTAGAGGCTTGAGTTGAGTTTGGAGTATTCGAGGTAAGTGTTTGATCTAACTTTGGCTTGAGGGAATAGGATTAGAGTGTTATTAATTTCAAATTTCTAAATGATCGAGTACGGTGTATAGGCATGGTGACGAGTATCTATACACCGGTGTCTAGCATGACAGTGGGTCCTTGTTTGTACTTATTCTGATACTTTTGGGACTCTTCCATACTAATTGATAAATTCTAATAATGTGAAGAGTATGAGGATTAGTTATGAATTGTGAATTCCTTGGAGCGTTGGCTCGAACGAATAAAAATACTATTGAGTAAGAAATGAAAGAAATGGAAAGAGATATGATTAATCCCTTGCCGGGATGGTTTGAGTATATTGATTATCTCCCTTGCCGGGATGTGAAACTTGTTATTGTTGTTCCCTTGCCGGTATTTAGCTATTTTAATTGTGTTTTCCCTTGCCGGGATATTTCTTATTAATTGCTTATTCCCTCGTCCGTTTGGTTGTGATTGCTGTTTGGGTGAGGAAGAGTGATAATGCACGAAGGGTCATTCCGTTCCATGTTTGATTATATTTGCACGAAGGGTCATTCCGTGCCATGTTTTGATTATATTTGCACGAAGAGTCATTCCGTGCCATATTTTTATTATATTTGCACTAAGGGTCATTCTGTACCGTGTTTTGATTTTGCACGAAGGGTCTTTCCGTGCAATGTTTTGATTATTTATACACGAAGGGATATTCCGTGCTCTGATTTGACTATATTTGCACGAAGGATCATTCTGTGCCATGAAATGAGAGTTATGTGAGAGAAAGCACAAATGGTGATGCCGTGCATTTTATTTGATTGTTTTTGGTAAGATTGAGAGTAAAAGCACGAAGGTTGATTCCGTGCAACTGTTGATTTTCCTGCTTTTGTTAAATATTGTTATTGCCTTGTTCCTTTCTTAAGTTGTTGACTTTGTATCCGGATTGTACTCCCTCATAGCATGTTTTCCTCCCTTTTTAACTGTTAAATTTCGGTATTCTTTCTTTTTATTTCATACATACATATATATATATATATATATATATACATATATATATATATATATATATATATTGAACTGCACAGGTTGATTTGGTAGTCCTGTCTAGCCTTGTCACTACTTCGCCGGGGTTAGGCCAGGCACTCACCAGCACATGGGGTTAGTTGTGCTGATGCTACACTTCTGTGATTTTTGCACAGATTACGGTACCAGAGCAGCTTTTGAACCACAACAGTAGTATATTTATCGGGAGCTGAATTCAGTCCAGAGACTTACGAGGTAGCCTAGCTGGCGTTCGCAGGTCGAAGTCCCTTTTCATATTTCAGTTTGTTTTCATTGTATCAAGACAGACATTATGTATTTTCTATTCAGACTTATTTGTAGTACTCTTTAGTGGCTCGTGAGATAGAGACTCCAGTCTTGGATAGTGAAATATTAACTTCCGCATTTTGGGTTTTCTGTTGTTTATATTTTAAAGACTTCCACTTTTAGTTCAATGACTCGTTACTATTATTATTGTTGGGTTGTTATCGAAAAATGTTTAAATGCTTGGCTTGCCTAGCCCCAACAGTAGGCGCCATCACGACTCCCAATGGTGGAAAATCCGGATCGTGATAAAAAATTAGTGTATTATGAAGTATTTGAGTATCGATCACATACAATGGATGTATAATCTTGTGTTGATTAACTATATTGTTGTATAAGGTTATCGTCCTCGCTGATTTCAACAACATTATAAACTTCTACATGCACTTTAATGTTGGATCTCTTGAAAGTCACTTTAAACAGGACTTTTTTGTCAAGAATATCATACAACTCCACTGGATAAGAACACTCATCAACAGCAGCAAAAGACTAAGACCGAATTAGTGTTAGAAATGGTAAAACACAAAGAATTAAAATAAAAAGTATAACTACTAAACCATCATTTAAATCGTTATCCTACTTTTCATTCTGGTAGGAATAGTATCAAAAAAAAAATAATAGAGCTCTTCCTCTTGAATGATATAACAAATGGTCAGTTCCAATTAATTTAAGAGTGTACTGGAGGTTCGAGTTAATTTTTATTATAATTTTGCAAATAAAGCATATTTACCTTTCTTACCTTTATTGAAAAAAATATAGTAACAATTAAAATAAAAAAGTATACCTCAATTGAAATTTCCTTTAACTCATTAGCAGAGTTACGTTCCCAATGAGACTTGTTGATTCACGATCCCAAAGCAACAAAGATATAAAGCCAGTGTGATTCATTACTTGCACTCAAAGCTGGTACTTGAAAGACACGTTTAGAATAAGAAATTGAAACTTTAGTTTTATTTAATATTTTATGTAAAATTGGTCCTTATTTTTGTAACTTGCAACTTTAGTTCTATTTCACCGTAAATAGTGAAGCTTATCAAACCTATGAGTGGCAGAACTATCAAGGCGATCACATTTCTTGCAGTGAAATTTACTTCCAATTTTGTCAACCTTCTTCGAGCATCTTTTGCACCCCAAATATGACCATTCGTTTTCGTGTAGAAGATTCATTACAGTCGCAACAATCCAGATATGTCCTTCCTGAAAAGAAGTCAAGTTGCAGCGAATTTGATTGTTGGAATCTATATTAAATACCAAGAGCATAAGCTGTGAAAATTCTATTTATGTCCTAAAACCAAAAATATAAGTAACTAAGCATAGATACTAAATTAGTTCTATTAAATGATTACCTTTAATAGGTCAATCTATAAGCACTCAAATGCATAAGGGAATATCACATGAACAGAAGCATTTAGGATTTCAGTTGTACAATGTTCCTCCTACTGTAATCATTCGAGAAACAGAAAGGAAAGACATTGCAACCACACCACTACTAGCCCTGCTTTCCACTGCACCAAGAGCTGATGCTTGGGCTCTAAGTCTTAAGGGGAAGATTTCTGATGTTAATACCCAACAACAGTAAAGAAAGTGAGAATTTTCGTGCCCTGCTGCTTGCTGAATTTCTCTATATTAACATGCCCGGCTGCTTGCTGAATTTCTGCTAACTTTCTTATTTTTATTAGTGAAATTTCATATTGTGAAATGGTCATAAACTTACGTAACAGGAATTCCAAAAAATATATATGTGTACATTTAGGAAAACAAATAGTATTTTTAGACCTAACAGTGTTATACATACACAACATAACATTAGTTAAAAAATAAAGGAGTTTAATAGATTAGTCACCTCCATGCAGTCGACCAATTCGCTAATAGTTTTAACTTCTGTAGTTCCAATAGCCAACTCATCAGAAACAGAATAACTACGCTAAGAAGGTATTTGACTGATCCTGGCGGAGTTAGCTTCATTCACACTTATCATTCTGTATTTATGCACGGTTGTATTAGTTTTAACCATAAATAATTATTTGTGTAGTACCCACATAAATTTAATTTATGAATTAACTAACCTGGACATAAAATCAATAGCTTGAGGAAGATCCGGGTTAATCCAGAGCTTTGAGGCATGCCAAGTATTACGCACAGAATATTTGCCTATATATATAGCTTTAGTTTTTGAACCAAAAAATTAACATAAAAAAATTATTCCATGTCATCAAGACAATAGAAATACCTTGAAATTTGTGAGCTTTTATCAACTGCATAACAACTATGACCGGCTGATGGGGTGATCCCTCTAAATGTGGCAAGATTTGGTTAACAAATTCTCCCCAAAATGTTGCCGAGATATTATTCCTCCTGTGTAATTTATATAACAACTTAATCAGACAACGATAAATAATCATGTTAATATATAACAACTTAATCAAACACCGAGAAGTAATCATGTTAAAATATATACAAAGTAAATTCATAGACGCAATCTTACTCATGATCTTCAAGATCCACATTCATATGATTGCTGGTCTTATCACCTTGGTTATGGGATTCTACTTCACCATAACTTACAACCTCTCCAATGATATCTATAATAATTTTAAAAAAATCAGGAGAAAGTTGATAAGACATTCAAATAAAAGAACTGTGAATTGAATACTTACCGAAGAGTTCACTTTCTTCAACATCAATTTTGTTTATCAAATACTCATAAGGCTTTAAATCGAAGATATCATACCAAAAAGATGATCATTTGCTTCCTCTACAATCTTCTTATTAGTAAATGCTAACTTCAATTTATGTCGCGTGTATTTAAGTTTCGTATAATTTGCTCCAACCACAAAGTTCTTCATAACGTACAAACCCAATTCTTTTATCTTTGGTTTGAACATACGTATAAGAGACTGACCAACAGTCGCATGAATACGATTGCCCTAGAATCAAAAAATTCATAATTAATGTTAAGTCAGAGAAATACTCAGTTGTACAGTGCTGTCACAGAGTATATTAAAAAATAAAGCATCAATGGGTAAAACATAATATGTAAATGCTTGTCTTTCCAAAAGAACACATACAATATATTTGATGGTAAATACTAATCTAATTGAAGTTGATTAAATACATGTTTAACCTAATAAATTTCATAGTACAAAGCATAAAATGGAGATTGTAGTCAAACTTTTATGAAAAAATAAGTGCAACTAAAAAAGAATGCACCTTTTCGTCTTGAATAATTAATTCAAGGGAGACGGTGTTGTCTGATTTGTCGCGGTCTGGAACGTGCCACAATCTCACTATTCGTACCTTCAAATTCCAATTCATTTTGTTACTCGATATATTACAAATATAGTCAAATGCCGTCATATTTCTTCTTAGAGAAAACTTTATAAGAGGATTGTCTGTCAAATGGCGTCAAACGCCGTGTGTGTGTGTATATATATACGGAATGCAGTAATTTTTGTATGGAAAAATAAACCCTAAATAGTAAGTAATTACAAAAAAATTCAGTTACTATATCGATATATACGGAATGCGATAATTTTTGTATAAAAAGATCCGTAAAATAGAGGCATATACATTTGGGATTCCCCAATTAGTTGTTATCCCGAAATACCTGGCGTAGATGTCGTCGTCTCTTAAACTACAAATTTCTCCAAAATATAGATGCGAAAAAGATCAGAAAAAATAACCGGAAAAATCAACTTCACATTTGAATATCTCCTTGCGATGGACTAATTTCACATTTGACGGCATTTCATATTTGGACTAATTTCACATTTCAATGTCTCATCTTCTCCCTCTGTATCCAAATCCAACAAAATTACGGAACAAATTTTTCGAGTTAGGTTTAAGCTTTTTGAAATTTCCAATTTGTATAGAGAGATCAGCTTTAATGAGGAAGCGAAGAAAATGGGGTACGCGTTATTTGTCTTTGGAGGGTGTGACCCAGTTTTTTGTTATAAATGGGATTTCCCATTTAAATGGGATACACGTTATTAAATATTTTTATTGTTAAATATTAATATAGAGATAATTAAATATTAAATATTATTAAATAATTAAATATAGAGATAACTCGTAATTGGGTCCAATTTTTTTGGCCTAATTGCAATCCCAAATATAATCAATCCAGATTGTTCGGCCTAATTGCAAGGTTTTCTCATACCTATTGTTAAATATTAATTAAATATTATTAAATATAGAGATAACTCGTAATTGAGTCCAAATTTTCGGCCTAATTGCAATCCCAAATATAATAAGTCCAGAGTTTTTGGCCTAATTGCAAGGTTTTCTCATACCTATAGTTAAATATTAATTAAATAATAAATATTATTAAATATAGAGATAACTTGTAATTGAGTATAAATTTTCGGCCTAATTGCAATCTCAAATATAATCAGTCCAGATTTTTCGGCCTAATTGCAAAGTTTTCTCAAACCTATAGATTGAGATTATGGCCGTTATCTTCATCAGTCAATTATGCCGAAAAATATGGGTGTTAAAACTTGGATTTTAATAAAAATAAGTCTTAATAAATTGAGTTGCCATATATTATTTTAATGTGTTGCCACTTGGCTTATTAATAACTTGACACTTGGCTAATTGAGAATGCAAACTTTTTTGCTTTAATATATATATATTTAATTATTTAATAATATTTA
>MU760616.1:19121-30387 GCA_026770625.1 Nicotiana glauca
TTACACAATTTAAGGCAAAATGATTTTTTATGCAAGATGAGCATGGTTCTAAAATATGGGTCAAGTTGGGGGGTTATGACCTATTGTTTAGCCCATCTTGACACAGCTCATCTTAGCCCAAGTACACTTTGGGCTGAGTTGGATAATAACCCATTTATTAACCTAACCCATCTTGACCTGCCCAAATTGAGCCCAACCAGCCCATTTGCCACCCCTAGTCCCATCTATCCCACCACAATTCATTGGTAAAGTTAAAAATGTTACGGATGAGTACTAAGTATAAAAGAAGTAGAAGAAGAATCTCCAATGGTCAAGTAATGGTTCTTTTATTCTTTTGCAGATTGCACTTTCGATTTTTTAAATAAGTTTCCTAGTGGAACCTGGGTTGCAGTGATCATTAGAGGGATACAATTGAGTAGGGTGTACAGATCACACTTTTTACGTGAAATAAAATGTGAGATTGTGCACTAATATGGAGAGTAAAACTAGACCGCTACTTCGATAAAACAACATTAAATTAAGGTACTTTTGTTTCATAGCTTAGTATGTCGCGGCATAGATTCTCCTACTTTTCAGTATTATAAAATAAAAATTCACTTCTTAATTTTATATATGTTACTTTTCAGTTAGACCAATACAACGCACTTCGTGCGAATTTAATGCTCGGCTGTAGTCTACTCCTTGTCCGTCGATCTTTTTGTTTGTCCTTTTAGTTATTTAAAATGATTTCATATTCTAACTTACCATTTAAATATAACAAATGATCTTAATAAACTTGTGTTATTATTACTACTCTCCTATAAAAAGATCATATAACTAAATTAACATTTTATGATGGAGTCAAAAACAAATCTTCCTTCATATGTTTTCCATTGTTTAAGACTAAACTATTACTCGTTCCCTCCACGTTCAAATGATATATTATGAATTTTGAGAGTCAAACTTTTTGACTTTAATCGCAAATTCAAACATAGGTTCTTAAATTTTTTAAAATAAAATTTACGTATTTAAAAATTACATAAAAAGTAATTAAGTTTTATAAGTCAAAATAATTAACAATTGAAAATATTTAAAAGCATATGAAAAAATTACGATTAAAAATACTTGTTTAACTCTCAAAATTTTATTTATCACATAAATTGTGCCAGAAAGAGTATAGCATAGTAATAGGAAACTTCTGCGATTCTTGCCCAGTACCCCGTAGTAGTTTGGTTGCTTTTTGGTCATAGCAATAGGAAACTCATGAGCTTAGGTCTGGTAGACTCTACCTATATTAGACTTAATTTGATGCAGCAGTGGACTCGCTTTGTGTACGAAGCCAAAGAATGAGGAAGAATCTTTGCACTATTGTCCGAACTAGGTTTTGCTCTTGTCCATCATGATTTATGTTTTTTGTAATACTTCCTCCGGTCCAAAATAAATGATTTTTTTTATGTTTTCACACAAATTAAGAAATTCACCTTTTAGCATTAATTAGCAATAGAATTGACCATATTAACCTTTACTATCTCACATAAATACTCCTAACACATATTCCAACACTATTTACTCCAAGAACAATGTAGGAAAAAAATAATTAATTCATTCTTGAAATCTGAAAAAATTACTTATTTTGGACCACAAAAAAAAGGCTAAAAATCACTTATTTTGGACAGGAGGAAGTAATAAATATTACTCTCTCCGTTCCAATTTATGTGTACCTGTTTGACTGGGCACAGAGTTTAAGAAAAAATAAAGACTTTTGGAATTTGTGGTCCTAAACAAGTCAAAAAGGTACCAGAGTATTGTGTGGTTATAAAACCTTATCACTAAGGGTAGAATTATAAGTTTAAGCTAAATTGTTACCAAATTTAGAAAGGGTTGTTCTTTTTAAAATGGAGCAAAAAGAATATAGGTTCATATAAACCGAAACAGAAGGAGTACACCACTACCAGTATAAAGTTAACAATGATTGTACTAAAATATTTAAAAAATAATGAAAATCTCAAAACAGTTACTCCATTTATTTCAATTTATGTGTCTACTTTTCTTTTTAGTTTATATTCTAACATCTCATAATATAAATAAAAAAGAAATTAATTGCTCCTCGGTGAAATAACAACACCGATAATTCTACCTTAGTCTCGTGAAAATGTCTGTCACTCAATTTCACCCGCTAGCATCAGATTTATGTCTAACTTTAACGAGGGATCTTTACACGGATAGCCGATCATATTTATTATTTTTTTATAGTCATAAACATACATTTTATATTTATTATAAATATATATTACATAAATTATGCATATATTATACCTTTACAAACTATTTTTAGTTTAAGTGGTTGAGTGGGTGATTATTTGGTTTCTGTCATGTGCAGGCTTTAGTTAATTGGACTTAAAAGAAGCATTGAATTCGTTAAAATAGCAGGGGCTAGCCAGTTTTCGAATTTGTCATTGAAAAATAGCCAGCGTTTGCAAAGTCATTGAAAAATAACCACTATTTTGCTGCAACCGGAGCAGTCCAGCATAATATACTTGAGATCGGTGCACCTGTGTATAAACTTCCAGCATATTATGCTGGAACTCCAACACGCGAAAAGTTCTAGCATAACATACTGGAGGTTGGAGCAATTGTGTATGAATTTCTAGTATATTATACTGGACCGCTATATTATACTGGAACTCCAGTATAATATGCTGGAGTCCCAATATACTTATGCTGGAACTCCATTATAATATGCTGAAGTTCTAATATATATGCTAGAACTCCATTACAATACACTGGAATGCCAATATATTTATGCTGAATCTCCAGTATATTATGCTAGACTATTTTCCGAATTTTGAACAAGTATTTTCGTTCAAATTTATCTTTACATGAAAGGTAATTAAATTTCAATTATTTTTAAAATTGTAACTATTTTTGAATTACCACTTATAAATCTGGCTACTTTTTAATTTCTCCCTCTTCTTAGGTTGAGCCATATTATGGGTGTACAAATTCACAGTTCTTTTTCGACAATTAAAGCGTGACGGCTAGTCTTCTAGTAATAAAGAAAGGAAAGAAAGCGTGTGAGCTGAACAAATTATCCCAAGATTAAAGGAGATTAGTTTAGGGAAAATATCAGTTATGTCAATTTATAAGTAGCTTATTATAAAAATTAGTCAATTCCTAAAACATTACCAATATTTGCCAATTAGCTATTTGTAGCCAGAAAAGGTCAAATTTTTGCTTTCTTTTGAGGGGGGAGGGAGGATTATTAGAATAGATTGGGTACATCTTAAGGAGCTTGAACCTCAATTTTGTGATGATTTGGTGGAGTTTTGAGGTGGTTTGAATTGAAAATTCGAAATAGATGATGAACATGAAAACAATGATATGTGTATCACACAATATATCACTTGTGTATCAAACATGTATTATATTTGTATCAAATGTGTATCACATGTATATCCATGCATACCTGCGTGCGAGATACATGTTTGATACATGTGTCGCAGAAGAATTTTTTGAACTCGATTTTAACTACGAATTTTGATACTAAATCAGTCCAAATCACCTACAATCTTTCTAAAATTTTGTATATTGACTCATCTATATGTTTTCAATGAATCTCAACCATATACATTGAAATAAGTCATTTTTTGCTTAGATTTTTAGAATCTTGTATATATATTTTTGTATTTCATCTCCTTATTTAATTTGCTACCTCATCACCAAAATTTTCTTTCCATCTTGCATCTAATATAGCTAATGACGCTTTAAAATATGGAAATAGATCTTTGTGTGTGATTCTTGAAGAGAAAGGACCTTATTTATTTGTATTTTTAATTTTTATATGTGTTTGGCTAGTTTTCGTAAATGTATGATTAATGGCTAGAAGTTCGTAAGTGTAACAAGGTACATCTTAAGGAGCTTGAACCTCAGTTTTGAGATGATTTGATGTAGTTTTGTGGTGGTTTGAATTGAAAATTCGAAATAGATGATGAACATGAAAAAATGATATGTGTATCGCATAGTATATCACTTGTGTATCAAACATGTATTATATTTGTATCAAATATGTATCACATGTATATCCATGTATACCTGTGTGCGAGATACATGTTTGATACATGTGTCGCAGAAGAATTTTTTGAACTCGATTTTAACTACGAATTTTGATACTAAATAATTTCAAATCACCTCCAATCTTTCTCAAATTTCTATATTGACGCATCTATATGTTTTCAATGAATCTCAACCATACCCATTGAAAAAAGTCATTTTTTGCTTAGATTTTTAGAATCTTGTATATATATTTTTGTATTTCATCTCCTTATGTGTGCTACCTCATCACCAAAATTTTCTTTCCATCTTGCATCTAATATAGCTAATGACGCTTAAAAATATGGAAAGAGATCTTTGTGTGTGATTCTTGGAGAAAAAGAATCTTCTTTATTTATATTTTTAATTTTTATATGTGTTTGGCTAGTTTTAGTAAATGTATATGATTAATGGATAAGAGTTGATAAGTTGGGACCTTTTTGAAACTTTTCTGTAAGATTCCCATTAGTTTAATCGAGAAATATCACACAATGGAAACTTAATTATGAACACAACAGGCTTAATTCCCATCAAATTCGATCGTATGAAGGGGATCTAACTCCTCTTCATTTCCTAATGACTCCATTTGTTCTCACTTGGATGAATGACATGTGTCTCATCTTAATATCAGTGGGTTGAATTTATCTAATTAAAGCAACCTCTTAACCAAAGTTTAGATAATAAATTCTCCCATATATTTATCCCAAAAAAATTGGCAAGCCCACAATTGTAGCTACAAAATTTCCATTCTTTTTTGTAAATGTTTTTCCAAATATTTGGCGGTAATCTCACAATTCTGGAGCAGGGTTTCTTCAACAATATGGACTGCATATATGCATAATTGGAAAAAGAAAAAATATATACGTATAAATAAATCACAATCTAATGCTAAAAACTATTTAAAAAGAAAATATCATAAATTATTGTACATATTCTTTTTCTTATCCTTGTACGGTGTCTGCGCCACCAACCGTAGTGGTAGATGACAAGAACCAACAGATATATCTCTTTTAGTTATAACAACATATAAAAAAAAGAAAGTTACTAACTGTTGTGCGCATTAACTTCGTTTAAGTGTGGATATCTTTTCTTTTTTATTTTTTTTATAGCTCGTATATGTTGTGTTTTATATGCCAATTGTTTATATATCCCTTTTACCAGAAACATTAGAGAGATTTAACTATTTATTTGTGATAAGATGAAAATTAAATCGAAGGTTTAGCATAATGTTTCACTAAATTTAAAATGAGTTTGCGGGACTAAAATAATATGCATTTGAAAAAATGAAGGACAATAAAATACGACAACCAAATATTTGAAAAAGCATTTACAAAATAAGGAAATAAACTATTAATGGTTCACAAAGTCTTAGGCCTGCACAGTTTGCAGCTTGGGCAACTTCTTCTCTTTAGCTTTTGCACATGCATTTTCATGCAAACTTGATACCAATTTACTAAGCTTCAGAATGTCAATTTTCTGTTCTTCAGTTAGTTCTGGAAGCTTCTTATTATCATCCAAGATTATAACATGATTTTGTAGCTCAGGAAGATTCTGCTCCTTAAGGATGTGCTTCTCTTTCTTGTTGTATATTACATATAGCACAATTTGGAGAATACCAAAAATGAATCCTAATATGTTTGGAGCCTATATAACATAAAAAAGAAAGTACGAGTAAGAACACAGATATTTTGCGTAAAAATGGATAGATACATAAATATAGAGTGGTATGAGCTTCAAATTAAAACTTACAGCAATGTTAATGTCTTTTAGAAGAAGACCATAGAAGAACCACATCACTGCGCTTAATGTGAGAAACACTGATAGGAGTAATGGCATATACTCAACACTCTTTGTTTTTATTACTTTTCTCTGCATAAAATGATCAACCAAAATAAGCACAATCTTCGTGTAAAGATTTTTTACACTCTTATGTTAGTGTATATATGTTAGATCCTGAAAAATGAGATACAAAACTAATTTTTAAGCTTACCACTATACATAATGGCGCGACAAACACGCATAAAGAGAAAACAAGGCAAACCCATCCAACCACTTGCCCACGAGCGACACCTTTGAATAGAAACTGAGCAATAAGGATAATTGCACCAAATCCACCAACCACTGTTAAAAGAAGCATCTTCACTGTTTGGATCTACGTTTACAAGAATGTGACAAATTATTACTTTTCTTTCTTCAGAGGGAAATAATTAAAGAAAGAGAAAAAAGTAAACTCTTGAAAAATTTACCCTGGCTTTCTTTGGTGCATAGAAAAGGTAGAAGCTAACGTAGATAGTTTCAATGAAGACTCCAAAGGAGTTTATAGTGATGAGAAGGGTCGTATTGGTCTTGAGAAATGCATAGTATATCCAAAGCATGGAACTAAATAAAGCAATCACATACGGAATTGATTGATACCCTTCTGTTGATTTCTTCTTGTAGATTTTGTAAAATGTAGGCCTATAAGTGAACAAGTATGCAATTAATTGAATGGCTTTAACTCTACTAAAAACACATCGTATAAAGTGGGTATAAGAATTAATATGGGCAACATATAACTTACAATGGAGAGAGGAAAACAATAAACGAGACAATATTTCCTGTAAGATAGAAAATTTAAGGGGTCAACAAAAAAAGTTCTTGATAAAATAATGATTAATTAATTGGAAGAGATAAAATTCCCACAAAAGATCCATGCAATGATTAAATTTTGTACGCTAATGATTGAGGATATGTCAGTACGATGAAATGATTAATTGACACTTCCACTAAGATATTGTATGGATTTTTCTATAAGTTAAGTCACAAATATTACTATTGGTCCACTGTTGACCAACATCTATTTCCTGACTTTAATGTAGAAATTAAAAGAAAGAAAGAATCACAAGCAAGAATGCCAATAATTTAGTTGTGTCAAAGTTGGCCCAGAAAAGTATGACTCGCCCAACCCGTCAGTTCATGTTGACTCAACTCATATCAATTCATTTAAAGTTGAATTGATTTTTAGTCCAAATTGATTCATGAATAATTTTATAAAATATTTTTTAAATAATTTTTTTTTGCTTTGATATGTTATATATGATAATAACAAAAGAAAAAGTTTTATTTAATAATTAAATAATTCATAAGAAAATAACACGTACTATTAGTTAAAACTTGATAAGAGTTGGGCGAGTTCGACTATAGCCCAAATTTTAGCCTATCTCAACTCAAGTAACTCGGGCGGGTCAATGATACCCCTCGGCCCTCCCCCTCCCCTATTTATTGGCTCAACCTATTTTGACTCGCGCAAAATTGACCCAACCCACCTAACTAACATCCCTAGACACTATCATAAGATCCTACAAAGTTAATACGGATACCGAAGGAACAAGAAAAAGTGATTTACCAAGGACACCAAAAGCAAATGCCCAGTGACCAAAAATAGCAGCCATCTCTTTGTCTTTTCTAAAAATGGAAATTCCTCTCTTTGCTAATCTCTCACTCGCAAATAGTCGCAAGACTTGCTAGTTTTGATTGACAATGAAATGAAGAGTGCTCGGTTCACATATTTATATAGCAACACTAGAGGTATACAATATTAGTGGATATCTTCTTAGAGTTCTCCATTTTGTATTTTTTTTTCCTTTAGTTAGTGCTCTATTTGGTTTAATTCAACTTCTATGTACAAAATAAAGCATCTTTTGATCAGTAAGCCTTTTTAGTGTATGATGGATTCGATATCAAAAGGGTCCCATGTTGCTCTTTTGTTATGTCATGGTCCTATCCATTGTGCACTAAAGCTTCCAACTCAAGCACTAGAATTTTGAAAGGGGTTTAATTTGTTTCTCATTTATTTTTGTATATTAATGTGCTCCTAATCAGCAAAAAATCAATCAACAAATAATGGAGGAGCCTATGAATGTTTGCCATTTGGCATCAACAATAGATATGCATTCTGGCTCTATTATTGGTAATATGAAATATCAATTTGGTGAAGTGGCTGATGAATGCCATCGGATATGCTTTGCTTTTATAGGCTTATCTCGTCTGGATGGGTTTGTGTCATTTACCTATCTCTGTATCTGTATAATGAAATGAAATCGTGCCAGTTTCTTGTTGCTATCAATTTTCAATGTTAATGCTAATGATATGTTAAGGCGGATTCAGGTTGCGATAACGAATTATATACATTTATCTGGACCAATACTTTCGACATCGAACATATATTTTTCTCCCTATCAACTCAATGTTAATCAACTGTTCTGCTTCAAGTTGTTGTTATTGGTTCATATATTAAAACAAAAAATCAATTCTGTTAAATTCAAGTGATATTTGAGGGCGAAGGATAAAAATGATTATAAGTTTGGAACAACTATACAAAGTGCCCCAAGTATGTGCAATAAAGAATATTTTCTTAGGAATGCCAAAACTCGCTACAATCTTGTAGGCTTTTCCTTTTGGATTTTATATTTTCTTTGTCGCTTGGATAAACACTTGTGGTCCGGCTCTTCCCTGATCCCGCGCACAACGAGAATTTAATGCATTGGACTGCTTTTTTTATCGCTCGGATAAGATCCATTTCTTTTTCCCTATAAAAATAGAAACCGTGATGGACAATAAGAGGACGAACCTTTAGGATTTTTGTGGGTACAGTTTTCCAAATTTCAGCAGCCACTACATGCCTTTGAATTCAATTATGTCCGTTCTCAATTATTGAAATTGAACCCCAGATAGTTGCTCTTAAATTTCATCCTTAACCCCAAAAATACAGTAAATAATTGTTATCATTTTTGGGGTTATCTTTTTCTTTTTTCTTATATAGATTGGGACGAAATCAATTAGGAATTGTCACGGAAGAGAAAAGGCAAACACTATTAAAAGAAATAAAGTTGGTTCTACCATAGAAGCTGGCACTACTTTGGGCGTTCAAGCACTACTCTTGGTATTATAATATTATTCAAACTAGTTTCAGGATACACGCGTTGCGCGTGTACCCTATATTGATGAGAATTCAAAAATATATATATATATAAATAACATTCAAAACGTGGTTTTAGTCACACAAAAAAATATTAAGTAAAAGCTTGAGTTCTTGAAAATAATAAATATTGATCATGAAATTGACACACATATAAAGAGTTTTATTCATTTATTCATGATCTTTTCCAATAATATTTATTTTAAGTAACAAATTAAATTAACGTATACAAAAAAAAAATTATTAGTAATTTGAAATTAAAATATCTTATGAATATTGCTTTTATCTTAATAACCATGTATATTATGATTCGTTATGTAGTAATCAATAAAAATGGACAATTAAGTTAATAATTTTATCATAATAGTATAGTTGATTTCAAAATTATAAATATGAGGAAAAATAATTGAATGTCAACTAAAATTGAAAAGTTGAATATATTGAATGATGATTGGGGAATTTTTAATGTGAACATATTGAATGATGATTGGGGAATTTTATAGGGCATAATTTCTTTCTTGAGTTAGCTATATATAGGATCAGAATATATCAATTTCAAAAATTTAAATTTTTTTTTTTATACTCGAATATAACTTTTAGTAAGTATACTTACATATTGAGGTTAGTTACACACGCAAAGCGGGTAAATTTTATCAAATAATAAAGACTCCTAACCAAAAAGAAAATTATGTGTGCGATTTAAGGCAAAAAACTTTAACCAAAAAAATCTGCTAAACTTAAAGTTATTAACTACAAAATAAACACATTTAATACTCCAACAAAGGGGCAAATTTTTATTTAACTACAAAAAAGGTCTCCAAACCTTAAAGGTATTAACTACTCCAACGTAGGGAGTAGAACGAAAAGGAAAATATTTAGGCAAAATTTTATTAACTTTCCTAGACTGTTAATAATAGGAGATTAATTAAATAGTTATTCATAAATTATTGGAGAATTAATTAAATAATTATTTCTAAATATTAATGAAATATTCAAAGTACTATTTTGAGTAAACTCTATACTTTAAAGGGTAAAAAAGGCGAACGACATTTCGCTAAGGATCTTCGTGCTTTAAATATAGTATAGATACGATTGAACCAAGAAAATAGTATACTATCACAGAAATTTCACTTGAACACCTCAACTAATCTTTTTTCACCGGAACACTTTTACTATACCTTTACTGCACCATTTTAACACGTCCGACTGACATGGCAAATACCGTAAACATCACTGCTTTTGAGCGCGTAAACATTAAAAATATGCTGACAAAATCTATTTCAACGGTACAATATAAACGGTAAAATTCACCATTTCCCTATTATATGATTAAACCCTCATCCCTTTTACCAGCCCTAGTTCTTTACCATTCCCTAAAAAATTCAGCCCTATTTTTTCACTCTTTTTCTTGATTTTCTTGTTTATAAGTTCTATTCTTCTCTCCAAATTGAAAGTAGCCTCGCCGTTTGCGTTCGAATCTTGGCTTAAACTCTCAATTATGTCTCTCACACCAAGAGCCGATTCATGCCAGCGTGGTCATGAATGTCAATTGAAAACTTTTTGGTCTCCTTTTAATCCCGGAAGGAGGTTCTATGGATACAAAATTGAAAAGTTAAGTGAGAATTAACTACAATTAATTAATTTTTACTCAAGTCGTTATTCCCGATTTTAGTTTGAATGATTTTTTTAATGGACAACGGTGGATGTAATTATTTTAGGTAGGTTGACGACGAGTTTTTTAGCCAAGCGAATAGGGTTATATGGGATTTACTGAATAAGGTCAAAGCTTTTGAAGAAGAAAGGACTAGAGCAAGAACATATAGGAAGAAATTGGCTTCTATTATAGTAATAATGCTAATTGTTTGGGTTTGTTGCTGTGTCGCCGATCTTTGAAGTTGTTGTGGTTTTGCTGGTGGTTGAAGTAACTGCTGTATTTTGTGTCTTAGCTACTGTATTTTGTGTCTTAGCTGCTGTATTTTGGGCTTGTAGTGGTGGTAAATATATTTTTGGTGTATCTAGTTTGTTTGAATGTAATTGTGACCCGTGGCCTTATTTCAATGAAATGAATTTTTTTTCCTGCAATTTCCTTTTATGTATTGGTCCAAATATGGAATTCAAAGTGCTAAAATGTTGAACTTGTAGCATGAGCTCAACCGATAAGTCATAACAAATTGCATTCAATTGCCTTTAATTTTTTCTGTAATTATCTTTTATTTTTCAAAAGCTTTGACCTTATTCAGT
>MU760616.1:31656-71911 GCA_026770625.1 Nicotiana glauca
CACACACACACACACACACACATATATATATATATATATATATATATATATATATATATATATATATATATATATATTGTCCCATGTCTTACTTTTATTTCGTAGATTTAGGATGTAAAATATATTTATTTATATTAATTTGAGATATTTTTATGTGTAGGAATGATCCGGGAGCAATCGGGAGTTATATGCGCGAAATTAGAGCCAAAACAAACGAAAACAGGAAAGTTGGGCAGTGCAGCGCCATAAGCAGTGCCTAGCCCTATCATGTGGTGCTAGAAACAGAAGACTCAAGTTGGCAGCACCGTGGAGGGCACTTGGCGCTAGCAAGGGCGCCAATGACGTGAAGTTTCTTCAATTTTGCGCAGGACACAGTTATTTCGGCCCTAGACCTACCCAACACATATAAAAGCAAGACTAAACTTATTTGTGAAGGAGAGACGCCACATTTGAGAGGTAATACACACATGAAACATCTGGGAGCAAGAATATCTCAGATTTCTTCACCTTTTCTTAGTATTTTCAATTATCCAAACTTATGAACTTGTTTGCTAATATCATGAGTGGCTAAAAACTCATTGTTCTGGGGTTGTGATTTAGCCATGAATATTGGTATTTAATGTTGACTTAAACTTGATTACAATTAACTAATATATGGTTGTTTCTTCAATTATGTGATTAATTGCTTAATTGCCTGGCCATCAGTTAGGTTCTATTTACTATCTATGATATGCTTGGGAAAGCCGTGTTTAGATTAGAGAAGAATTGAAGAGAGCATGATCTTAACTTTTAGGAGGATGGATTTGTGGTTAGGATAGAAATATACCTAGTCACCGTGCCGTCACAACCCGAATTTCCCACCCTCGAGAGTTGTGATGGCGCCTAATCGTAGAAGTTAGGCAAGCCATGGAATTATGAATTCTTGACTCTTTTGTTTTAATCCTTTTTACAACATATAATAACAAGCGATAAATATTTAAATAACAGTAAAATATGAGATTTAGTGGAAGACTTAGACCAAATGAACCAAAATGATAAGAAAATTCACACATGCCTCTACCCAGAAACTGGTCTCACATACAAGAGATAACATGACATAATAAAAGATAGAGGAGACGCTGGGCCTGCGGACGCCTGCAGGGCTACCTCGGAGTCTCGATGGACTGAAGGCTGGCTCCCCTACTACTCCTGATCAAGTGCTGCTCCAGTATCTGCACAGAGTGCAGAGTGTAGTATCAGTACAACCGACTCCATGTGCTGGTAAGTGCCTGGCCTAACCCCGGCGAGGTAGTGACGAAGCTAGGACCAGACTCCAGATAAACCTGTGCAGTGCCGAAAAATAAACTGGAATAACAATTAAAGATGGGGAGGGGAAACATACTTCGGGGGGTAACAGATAAAAATAGAATCTCAAGAGAATTATGGAAACCAAAATTTAACTTCTAACAAGGATAAGGAAAACAAAGGCAAATTTCACTTTCGGTTCACTTCTCGTTGCCGGCGTGCAACCCGATCCCATCTCTCATATCCTGTGGTAGGCGTACCATCCGTTCCCATTTTATAGTATCTTGTGGTAGGCATATCACCCGCTCCCATTTCATCACATCTTGTGGTAGGCGTACCACCCACTTCCATTTCATTATGTCTTATGGTAGGCGTACCGCCCGATCCCATTTTATTACATCTCGTGGTAGGCGTACTACCCACTCCTAGTTCATTATATCTAGTGGTAGGTGTACCACCCGATCCCATTTCATTATATCTCATGGTAGGCGTATCACCCGCTCCCATTTACATGCCAACACAAAAATACAAGGAATCCCGGCAATGGAACAACAATACCAAAACAATCATCCCGGCAAGGGAAAATCAGCTATAACTAATCCTAACTCAATTCTTACTCAGCACAAATAGCACCAATACTTAATCATAAATAAAATCCACGATAATAAATCAAATCTTTGCCCAATATCGAGAATCATCAATTAAAGAACCCATAGAAACATTTAAAAACACAATATCTGTCAATATAAGACTCACGGTCACGCTCGACACCAACGTATAGATACTCGTCACCATGCCTATACATCGTACTCAACAAGAAGCAATTAGCAAATAGGACACAACTCCTAATCCCTCAAGCTAAGGTTAGACTGAATACTTACCTCAAACTTCCACGGCCAACTCAATCCTCAAAATCAAAGGATTGTTCTCAAACTTCATAAAATACCGACTTTAGCAATTTATGTCCGAATCACGTCAAATGATATCTGTTTTTCATTAAAATTCACAAAAACATCTTAAATCATATATAGGACTTGTACCGAGTGCTGGAACCAAAATACGGGCCAGATACTATCATGTTCTAATCAAATTTTATTTTCAATTTTCTTAAATAATTTCAAAAAATAATTTCTTTCAAAAATTCATTTCTTGGGTTTGGGACCTCGAAATTCGATTTCAGGCATAGGCCCGAGTCCCATTTTTCCTACGGACCCTCCGGGACCATCAAATTATGGGTCCGTATCCGTTTACCCAAAATATTTACCGAAGTCAAATTAACTCATTTTATAGCCAAATTTTACCATTTTCCCAAATTTTTTTATTTAAGCTTTCTGGTTATGCGCCGGGGCTGTGCACGCAAATCGAGGTAACTCTAAATGAACTTTTTAAGGCCTCGAAAATATAGAATTTAATTTAAAAAGGGTCATCACATCCTCTACCTCTAAAACAACCGTCATCCTCGAACAGACATAAGAAGAAAGTACCTGAGTCGGAAAAAAGATGGGGATAATGGCTCCGCATATCAGACTCAAACTCCCAGGTCGATGCCTCAGGAGGCTGACCCCTCCACTGAACACGAACAGAAGAAAAACTCTTCGACCTCAACTGACGGACCTACCGGTCTAGAATAGCCACCGGCTCCTCCTCATAAGACAAGTCCTTGTCCAATTGGACAGTGCTGAAATCTAACATGTGGGATGGATCGCTGTGATACCTCCGAAGCATGGATACATAAAACACTGGATGCACGACTGATAAGCTCGGTGGCAATGCAAGTCTATAAGCCACCTCTCCTACTCGATCAAGAATCTCAAATAGACCAATGAACCTAGGGCTAAGCTTGACCTTCTTACCAAATCTCATCACGCCCTTCATAGGCAACATTCGAAGCAATACCCACTCACCGACCATGAAAGCCAACTCTCGAACCTTGCGGTTGGCATAACTCTTTTGCCTAGACTAAGCTGTACGAAGCCTATCTTGAATGATCCTGACCTTGTACAAGGCATCTTGAACCAGATCCGTACCCAACAACTGAGCCTCTCCCAGCTCAAACCATCCAACCGGAGATCGACACCGTCTACCATATAAAGCCTCACAACGAGCCATCTGGATATTCGACTAGTAGCTATTGTCGTAGGCAAACTCCGCTAAAGGCAAAAACTGATCCTACGAGCCTCCAAATTCAATGAAACAAGCTCGGAGCATGTCCTCCAATTTTTGAATAGTCCGCTTGGACTATCCGTCCGTCTAGGGATGAAATGTTGTGCTCAACTCAACACACATGCCCAGCTCTCGCCGAACTGCTTTATAGAAACGCGAGGTAAACTGCATACCTTGGTCCGAAATAATAGACACGGGCACACTATGAAGGCGAACAATCTCCCGAATATAGATCTTAGCTAACCTCTCAGAAGAATAGGAGATTACCACAGGAATGAAATGTGCTAACTTGGTCAGCCTATCAACAATGACCCATACTGCATCGAACTTATTTCGAGTACACGGAAGTCTAGTATGAAGTCCATATTGATCCGCTCCCACTTCCACTCGAGAAGCTCAATCCTCTGAAACGAACCACCGGGCCTCTGATGCTCGTACTTAACTTGCTGAAAATTCAAACACCGAGCCACATATGTAACGATACCCTTCTTTATTCTCCACCTCCAATAATGCTGTCGTTAATCCTGATACATCTTTATGGCGCCCGGATGAATAGAGTACCAGGAGCTATAGGCCTCCTCTAAAATCAACTCTCGGAGCCCATCCACATTAGGCACACAAACTCGAGCTTGCAATCTCAAAACTCCATCATCATCTAAGGTAACTTGCCTGGCACCTCCGTGCTGCACCGTGTGCCTACGGACACACAGATGGGGATTGTCATACTGCCGATCACGGATATGCTCCAATAATGAAGAATGAGAGATCGTGCAAGCTAACACATGGCTGGGCTAAAAACATCCAGTCTAACGAAGTGATTGGCTAAAGCCGGAACATCCAAAGCAAGTGGTCTCTCATCAACCGGAATATAAGCAAGACTGTCCATACTGGCTGACGTCTTACTCAAAGCGTTGGCAACCACATTGGCCTTTCCCGAATGATATAAAATGGTGATATCATAATCCTTCAACAACTCCAACCATCTCCTCTGCCTCAAATTCAACTCCTTTTTCTTGAACAAATACTGAAGACTCTTGTGATCCTCGAACATCTTGCGTGCCACGCCATACAAATAATGCCTCCAAATCTTCAATGCGTGAACTATGGCTGCCAAATCCAAATCATGAACTGGATAGTTCTTCTCATGAATCTTCAACTGTCACGAAGCATAGGCAGTGACCTGGCCATCTTGCATCAACACTGCACCAAGCCCAATACGAGATGCATCACAATATACAGTATAAGGCCCTGAATATGTGGGCAAAACCAACCCCGGTGCCATAGTCAGAGCTGTCTTGAGCTTCTGAAAGCTCTTCTCACACTCGTCCGACCATCTGAACTAGGTACCTTTATGATTCAACCTAGTCATCGGGGCTGCAATGGATGAAAACTCCTCCACGAACCGAGGATAATAGCCTGCCAATCCCAAGAAACTCTGAATCTTTATAGCTGATACTGGTCTAGGCCAGTTCTTGACTGCCTCAATCTTCTTTGGATCAACTTGAATACCCTCTGCTGACATAACATGACCCAAAAATGCAACTGAATTTAACCAGAACTCACACTTCAAGAAGTTTGCATATAACTGACTATCCCTCAGAATCTGAAGAACCACTCTAAGGTGCTGCTCGTACTTCTCCTAGCTGCGGGAATATATCAATATATCATTAATGAGGACTATCATGAACGAATCCAAATAAGGCCTGAACACTCGGTTCATCAAATCCATAAAAGCTACTGGGCATTTGTCAACCCTAATGACATAAACAAGAACTCATAATGCCCGTACCAAGTGCGAAAAGCTATCTTAGGGACATCGGATTCCCTAATCCTCAACTGATGGTAGCTAGATCTCAAGTCAATCTTTGAAAATACCTTGGCACCCTGAAGCTGATCGATCAAATCATCAATCCTCGGCAGTGGATACTTATTCTTGGTTGTTACCTTGTTCAATTGCCGGTAATTAATGCGCATTCTTATTGACCCATCCTTCTTCTTGACAAACAACACCGGCGCTCCCCAAGGCGAAACACTGGGTCTAATGAAACCCTTCTCAAGCAAATCTTGCAACTGTTCCTTTAACTCTTTCAACTCAGGTGGGTCCATACGATACGGCAAGATAGAAATGGGCTGAGTTCCTAGAGCCACATCAATGCAAAAGTCAATATCCTTGTCGGGCAGCTTACCCGACAGGTTTGAAGGAAATACCTCAGGAAACTCATGAATAATGATCACAGAATCAATAGAAGGAACCTCAAAACTAGAATCACAAACATATACCAAATAGATTAAACACCCCTTCTCGACCATACGTCGAGCCTTCCCATAAGAGATAACACTATGGGTAGAATGACCAGAAGTCCCTATCCACTCTAAATAAGGCAAACCCGGTATGGCTAAGGTCACAGTATTGGCATGACAGTCCAAGATAATGTGGTAAGGTGATAACCAGTCCATCCCCAATATAACATCAAAATCGACCATGTCTAGAAGGAACGAATCTACATGAGTCTCAAGCTCACCAATCACCACAATACATGAATTATGGACTCGATCTACCATAATAGAATCACCCACCAGTGTAGACACATAAACAAGAGCACTCAATGAATCACTAGGCATGACCAGGTACGGTGTAAAATTAGATGACACATAAGAGTAGGTAGACCCTGTATCAAATAAAACTAAAGCATATCTGCCACAAACCATAATAGTGCCTGTAATAACTACATCTGAAGCCTTAGCCTCGGGCCTAGGTGGAAGAGCATAACATTAGGGATGGGCCCCACCACTCTGGACTACGTCTCTAGATCGGCCTGCTACTGGCTGGCCTCCACCTCTAGCGGTCTGAGCTCCACCTCTATCACCTCTACCTCTACCTCTAGCACCTCTACCCCCACCTCTAGCTGGCTGGGTGGCCTGTGGAGAACCTAGTGCCTGAACCATCGCACGGGAACCTTAATGCAGAGAACTACTCGAAGCTCGAGGGCAATACCTAGCGATGTGCCTCATGTTGCCACAAGTAAAACAAGTCCTCAGCTGGTGGGGCTGACGACCATGGAAACTTTGAATATATGGTGCACTAATAGGAGCTGGTGATGCACTGTAGGACTGCTGATCAAAATATTGCATATGAGGACTACGACCACCTGAAGCGCTGTGAGAAACCCGAAGTGCTGACTGAAAAAGACTAGGAAGATGGCCTCAACAATATGAATCTCTACCTCTAAACGAGGTACCACTGAATTTTCCTGAATGACAGGGTCTCTTGTTTGCCGCATGACCACCCCCTGTGATAGTACCATCTCAACTCTCCAAGCCATATTGGCCGCCTCCTGGAAGGATATCTCACTCCAGTCTCTCTAGCCATCTTGAGATGAATCGCCTGAATGACCATCAATAAACCATCTTACTCTCTCCCTCTCATAATAAGGGCATGGCAAGCCAAATCTATGAATCTGGTCTCGTATTGGGTGACAGTCATGGACCCTGATGAAGGCACTTGAACTGCCTCCGATAGGCCTCTTGTTGGTTAATAGGGAGAAGCTTCTCCAAAAATAGCCGTGTGAACTACTCCCAGGTCAAGGCTGGAGATCGTGCTGGTCTAGCTAAGCAATAATCCTATCACCAAGTCTTGGCGGATCCAGATAAGCGAAATGGAGCAAAATGAACCCTATTGGTCTCAACACTACCCATGTTCCGAAGAACCTCGTAACAGCTGTCTAAATAATCCTGGGGATCCTCAGTAGATGCACCACTGAAAGTAGTAGTAAAGAGCTTGGTGAACTTGTCCAATCTCCACAAGGCATCGACAGAAATGGCTGTACCATCGCTGATCAGAGCTACCTCAACTGGCTGAGCTGCCCCAACTGGCTGAGCTGCTAGAGTCTAAAACTGAGGAGCTACCTACTCCGGAGTGCTAGTAGCAGGAGTCTGGCCTCCTCCTCCAGCCTGAGAGACGGCTGGTGCTACAGGAAATAAACCTCCCCTAGTGACACTCTCCATAAGGCCCACTAGATGGATCAGAGCATCCTAAAGAACTGGGGTAGCAATAAACCCCTCTAGGACCTGAGCTGGGCCCACTGGAACTGCTGGGGCTAGAATCTCGTTATCAAAATCAACCTGAGGCTCTGTTATGGGTGCTGCTACTTTGGGCTAAGCTCTACCCCTGCCTCGGCCTCTAGCACGGCCTCGGCCTCGGCCTCGCCCTTTGCCCCTAGTGGGAGCTATTGCTGGGGGCTCGGGCTGCTAATCGATAGATGAGGAAGTGCGAGTTATCGCCATCTGCGAAAGAACAGAGTAGAAATTCAATTAGAATTGAGAAACAAAAGCGCGACAAGAAAGAACAATGTGATGTTTTCCTAACTCTGTAGCCTCTGGGGATAAATACAAACGTCTTCATACCGATCCCTCAGACTCTCTACTAAGCCTGTCTGTGAATTGTGAGACCTATGTAACCTAGAGCTTTCATACCAACTTGTCACGACCCGAATTTCCCACCATCGGGAGTCATGATGGCACCTACTCGTAGAAGATAGGCAAGCCACGAAATTATAAATTCTTGACTCTTTTGTTTTAATCCTTTTTACAACATATAATAACAAGTGATAAATATTTAAATAATAGCGGAATATGAGTTTTAGCGGAAGACTTAGACCAAATGAACCAAAATGATAAGAAAATCCACACATGCCTCTACCCAGGAATTGGTGTCACATCATTCACTGACTTCTAAGATTACTACATACAGTTGTTTGAAAGAAAGTAACATTGTCTGTCTTGCATACAAGAGATAACGGAACATAATAAAAGATAAAGGAGACACCGGGCCTACGGACACCTGCAGGGGTACCTCGGAGTCTCGATGGACTGAAGGCTAGCTTCCCTACTGCTACTGGTCAAGTGTTGCTCCGGTATTTGTACAGAGTGCAGAGTGTAGTATCAGCACAACCGACCCCATGTGCTGGTAAGTGCCTGGACTTACCCCGGCGAGGTAGTGACGAGACTATGACCAGACTCCAGATAAACCTGTGCAGTTATATATATATATATATATATATATATATATATATATATATATATATATATATATATATATAGAACAACAATTAAAGCTGGGGAGGGAAAACATGCTTCGAGGGATAACAGATAAAACAGAATCTCAAGAGAATTATGGAAACAAAAATTTAACTTCTAACAAGGATAAGGAATACTAAGGCATATTTCACTTTCGGTTCACATCCCGTTGCAGGCGTGCAACCTGATCTCATTTCTCATATCCTGTGGTAGGTGTACCACCCGTTCCCATTTCATAGTATCTTGTGGTAGGCGTACCACCCGCTCCCATTTCATCATATCTTATGGTAGGCATACCACCTGCTCCCATTTCATTATGTCTTGTGGTAGGCGTACCACCCGATCCCATTGTATTATATCTCGTGGTAGGCGTACCACCCGCTCCCATTTACAAGCCAACACAAAAACACAAGGAATCCCGATAAGGGAACAAAAGCTATATAATAACTTCCCGGCAAGGGAACGACAATACCAAAACAACTATCCGGTAAGGGAAAATCAGCTATAACCAATCCTAACTCAATTCTTATTCATCTCAAATAACATCAATACTTTATCATAAATAAAATCCACGATAATAAACAAAATCTTTGCCCAATATCGAGAATCATCAATTAAAGCATCCATAGCAACATTTAATAACACAATATCTGTTAATATAAGACTCACGGTCATGCTCGACACCAACGTATAGATACTTGTCACCATGCCTATACGTCGTACTCAACAAGAAGAAATTAGCAAATAGGACACGACTCCTAATCCCTCAAGCTAAGGTTAGACCGGACACTTACCTAAAACTTTCACGACCAACTCAATTCTCAAAATCAAAGAATTCTTCTCAAACTTCATAAAACATCAACTTTAGCAATTTAGGTGTGAGTCAAGTCAAATGATATCCGTTCTTCAGCAAATTTAACAGAAACATCTTAAATCATATATAAGACCAGTACCGGGCGCCAGAACCAAAATATGATCCCGATACTAACATGTTCTAAAAAAATTTCATTTCCAATTTCCTTAAACAATTTCAGAAAATAATTTCTTTCAAAAATTTATTTCTCGGGTTTGGGACCTCGAAATTCGATTCCAGGCATATGCCCAAGTCCCATATTTTCATATGGACCCTCAGGGACCGTCAAATCATGGGTCCGGGTCCGTTTACCCAAAATATTGACCAAAGTAAAATTAACTCATTTTATAGACAAATTTTACCATTTTCATAGATTTTTATATTTAAGCTTTCGGCTACGTGTCGGGACTGTGCACGCAAATTGAGGTGACTCTAAATGAAGTTTTCAAGGCCTCGAAAATATAGAATTTAAGGTCATCACATGTTCTTAATTAAATATTATAATCTTAATGGGGTCTGAATAGATTGATTTCATAGGAATATAGGCGTTAATCTATTTTGAATAGGCGAGTAGTACTTCAGAAGAAAGCTATGAGAGAATTTATCGATTAATTAGCAAGCATGAGTGAATTGTATGAGAGTGAGAGTTAACTTGAACACAATAGGATTGGTGAATCGATCACTACCCTGGAATACTTGTCTCTATTGAATACATAACAATTATTTTAGTACTTGATAATTTAGCGATCACTTAGAATTATAGTTTAGTATAATCATATTTTTGAACTCGAATTTAGCTTGACTGAATAACAATATTGGTGAGTTAGTAGGTAGTCGATATAAGTGTCTATGCGTTCGACACTTGACTTATCATTTTATTACTTGTACGACCACGTGTACTTGCGGGTGCGATTGGGAGCAACAAGTTTTTGGCGCCGTTGCCAGGGACTTAAAAATCAACTACTTTACTAAATTAAGCTTTTATTAGTTATTTTTTTATATTTTAATTTTCAAGTTACCTTGTTTGTGTTAACACGGGCTCTTCTCTTGAATGTGGAGGAGTAGAAGCGCAAACAATCTCCTTCCTCTTGATCCTGAAATTGAACGGACACTTCACATAGTGAGGAGGAAAGTCGAAGCTAGAACTAGAATAGAAAGCGAGTTGGTTATCGTAGTTCAACCATAGCCAATCGAGATAACTAGAGCGTGCGGTGATAGAAGTCGTAAGGCCCAATCTTGCTAATATGACTCAGGCTATTGTGAAGCCTGAGATCACAGGGCATTTTAAACTCAAACAGTATATGGTGTAGCTGATTCAGTCCACAGGACAATATGTGGGTCTATCTCATGAAGATCCGCAGAGGCACATTCAGAATTTCTTGGAAATTACGAACACTTATAATTATCCGAATGTTTCCAACGACTATGTCAGACTGGCACTTTTCCCCTTTTAGTGCTAGGGGAAGCTAAGGAATGGTTGCAAAAGTAGCCCGCGAACTCAATCCACACTTGGGATGATCTAGCAAGGAAATTCTTAATCAAGTTTTTCCCTACTAAGAAGACAAAGTCATTAAGGAGGCAAATTCTTGGGTTCGAACAATGCGATGGCGAGACACTTCATCAAGCTTGGGAAAGATATAAGAAGCTACTTAGAGATTGCCCGCATCATTGTTAGACTGATGAGGTATTGGGACACACTTTTGTTGATGGGCTAGATAAGGCATCAAAGATGAATCTTGATTCAGCTTGTGGGGGTAGTTACATGTCAAAACCGTATAGTGAAATCCAACTCTTGCTAAATAACTTCACTGATAATGATCATAATTGGCAAGGAGATGGGGTTTCATGAAGGGCAATTAAATAGAAAGCAGCCGGGTTGATTGAGCTTGATGACTTCTCAGCCATAAGAGTTGATATAGCAAAATTGGAAAATCAGATGAATAGAATGACAATGCAACAAACACAAAAGATGCAACATGCACAACAAATGTCTCTTTGCTGTGAACTATGTGGTGACAATCATATGAGTGACATGTGTCGCACGAATCCTGAATCTATATACTATGTGGGAAAATAGAGCAGGGGTCCATTGAATCAGCACGTACAATATGGGAACACTTACAACCCAAATTGGAAGAATCATCCCAACTTCTTATGGGGAAGAAATTAGCCAAATCAGAATCATTATAGACCACAAGGAAATTTTAATCAACCTCAGAAGTCACCTCAACAGTAGAAGAGAGAATGAATGATTTGTTGAAGAAGTTGTTTCTTGACAATCAACAGCTCAAGACCGATTTCGGAAATCTTGAGAGGCAAATAGGACAACTTGCCAGTGCCCAAAACACTAGACCAGTTAGAGCTCTTCCAAGCGATACTGAAGCTAATCCCAAGGCATCCCTTAACACCGTGTCATTGAGAAATGGGAGGCAATTAGAAGAAGCCTAGTCGAAAAAGAGAAAACATGTGACTTTGAATGAGAGGCCAGCCACTATAGAATCAACATCAGAAAAATCTAAGGAGTCAAAAAAGCCAGTTGAAGAGGCGGTGGCTGAGCAACTCCCACCATTGATTGCAAGGCCACCACCTCCGTTCCCTCAAAGATTGTAGAAAATCAAGGATAATGCCGCGTATAAAAAAATTTCTTGATATTCTGAAGCAGGTGCAAATTAATATTCCATTAGTTGACATATTACAAGAAGTTCCCAAATATGCAAAGTACATAATGGACATAGTGGCAAATAAAAGGTGGCTGACCGAGTTTGAAACTTTAGCACTTACTGAGGAGTAAAGCTCAAGAATCAAAAGCAAGTTACCTCAGAAATTGAAGGATCCAGGTCGTTTCACTATCAAAATTTCGATTGGTAAACATGTAGTTGGGCGAGCTTTATGTGATCTTGGAGCAAGTATCAATTTGATGTTGCTATCTATGTTCAGACAGTTAGGGTTGGATGAGCCATGCCCAACAACAATATCTTATAATTAGCTGATCGCTCCCTTCCTCATCCTAAAGGAGTGATCGAAGATGTGTTAGTTCAAGTGGGTTCTTTCATATTCCCTATCATTTTATTATCTTGGACTACGAGCCTACTCAGGAAGTCCCATTTATTTTGGGGCATCCATTCTAGCCACGGGTTGAGCTATTAATGATGTTTGTAAAGGCAAGATGACGATGAGAGTAGGTGATTGAGTGGAGGTATTCAATTTTTATAAAGCACTCTGATTGCCAGCCCATTATGAAGAGCTATCCATTATTTCTGTAGTGGAAAGTCATGCTACATCATTAGTGCCTTATATAAGCCCTGTAGATCCTCTTGAACGAGCTTTAATTGGGGATGAGAAGATAGTGAAGATGAAATGATGGGAGAAATTAAGCAAGTACTGGATATGTCCTGCAGTTAAGTCCATGTGTTTGGAAAATTTGAAAATTTGGACTGGCATGTCACTCTGACCCCTCCTAAGCCATCTGTTGAAGAAGCTTCGAAGCTAGAAATTAAGTCGTTTCCAGCGCATCAACGCTATACTTATTTAGGGAACTCTAAGATATTGCCCATGATTATCTTATCCAGCTTGACTAACACTTAAGAAGGAAAATTGCTTAGAGTACTCCGCGAGCATAGAAAGGTTATTGGGTGGACTATTGCTAACATCAAGGGAATTAGTCCATCGGTTTGCATGCATAAAATCTTCTTGGAGGATGGACACCGCTCTAGTGTGGAGCAGCAGAGGAGGTTAAATCCCATTATGAAAGAGGTTGTGAAAAAGGAAATAATCAAGTTGCTCGATGCATGTATCATTTTTCCTATTTCTGACAGCAACTAGGTAAGCCCAGTTTAATGTGTGCCCAAAAAGGGGGGAATGATTGTGATTGAGAATGAGAAAAATGAGTTGACCTACTCGCATTTATGACGGGGTGGAGAGTCTGCATTGATTATAGAAGGCTCAAAAAAGCAACTCGCAAAGATTACTTTCCATTCCATTCATTGACCAAATGTTGGACAGATTAGCCGGGCATGAATACTATTACTTCCATGATAGTTATTCGGGATACAATCATATTGTCATATGCCTAGAGGACCAGGAGAAGACCACTTTTACTTGACCTTATGACACTTTTGCCTTCAAGCGAATGGCATTTGGTCTTTGTAATGCAGCAGCCACTTTCTAGAGATGCATGATTGCTATTTTCACCGACATGGTGGAGAAATTTGTGGAAGTGTTTATGGATGATTTTTCAGTCTTTGGGTCTTCTTATGATGATTGTTTAAGGAATTTAAGCAAGGTGCTAGCCTGTTGTGAAGAAACAAATCTGGTACTGAATTTGAAAAAGTGCCATTTTATGGTGTAGGAAGTCATCGTATTGGGTCATAGAGTGTCAAGGAGTGGCATTGAAGTTGATAAGGCGAAGGTGGAGGTGGTTGAAAAATTACCTCCACCTATTTCAGTGAAGGGTGTCTGGAGTTTCTTGGGACTCGCGGGATTCTATCGGCGCTTTATTAAAGATTTTTCTAAAATTGCTACTCCTTTGTGTAGGTTGCTTGAAAAAGAAGTAACTTTCATCTTTGATGACGCCAACCTCAAGGCATTTGAAGAACTCAAAAAAAAGCTGATGTCTACTCCCATTATTGTGGCACTTGATTGGTCCCTATCATTTAACTTATGTGTAATGCGAGTGACCATGCTATTGGGGCGGTGCTAGGCCAAAGGAAAGACAAGGTATTTTATTCCATCTATTATATGAGTAAGACTCTTGATGATGCATAGCTGAATTACACCACCACTGAAAAGTAGTTGTTGGTTGTAGTGTAGGCCTTTGAAAAACGTCGGGCATAATTGGTGGGAACGAAAGTCATAGTCCATACAGATCATGCAACAATCAAGTATCTGTTTACAAAAAAAAATCTAAATCTAGATTGATGCGTTGGGTTTTGTTGTTGTAGGAATTTGATGTATAAATACGAGATCGAAAGGGGACAAAGAACCAAGTAGCTGACCATCTATTAAGGCTAGAAAATCACGACCACGTGGAGGAGGGTGACCAAATTAAAGAAGTCTTTCCTATCGAGCAACTTTTTGCCATCACCCAAGACCCTCCCCCAAGCTACGCAGACTATGTGAATTATCTTGTGAGTAGGGTACTTCCTTCTAAAATTGAATCTGAAGCTAGAAAGAGGTTTCTACATGATGTGAACTTCTACGATTGGGATGAGCCATATTTGTACAAGTAATGTGCTGATCAGTTGATGAGGAGATGCATTCTAGAAAAGGAGGTGGAATTAGTGTTGTATGATATACATGCATCACCTTATGGGGGCCATCATGAAGGAGATAGAACAACTGCAAAGGTATTGCAATCCGGTTTCCTTTAGCCAACTTTATTCAAGGACGCCCATGGGTTTGTTAAGAAGTGTGGCCAATGTCAGAGAACAAAAACAATCACAAGGAGGCATGAGATGCCTTTAAATAACATCCTGGAAGTCGAGATTTTTTATTTGTGGGGGATAGATTTTATGGGACATTTCCCATTGTCCAGAGGAAAAAAAATACATTCTGCTAGCAGTTGACTACGTGTCAAAATGGGTGGAGGCAATTGCCTTGCCAATAAATGATGGCATGGTGGAAGCTGCTTTTGTGAAAAAGAACATATTTTCGAGGTTTGGGACTTTACGTGCCTTAATTAGTGATGAAGGGACTTATTTTTGCAATCAGTTGTTGAATAACCTGCTGGCTAAATATGGAGTTCGCCACAGAGTTGCTACAACATATCATCCTCAAATAAGTGGGCAAGCTGAAGTGTCAAACAAAGAAATAAAGCAAATATTAGAGAAGACGGTGAGTGTGAATAGGAAGGATTGGGCTGCAAAGTTAGATGATGTCTTATGGACATATAGAACTGCATATAAAATGCCAATTAGGGCATCACCGTACAAGTTAGTTTATGGAAAGACATGTCACTTGCATGTTGAACTTGAACACAAAGCATAGTGGGCCATTAAGAAGCTGAACATGGACCGTGAAGCCGCGGGCGAGAAAAGACTTTTGCAGTTGAATGAGATAGATGAGTTCAGGCTGCACTCTTATGAAAATTGTAAGTTTTATAAGGAAAAGACAAAAAGATGGCATGACAAGCACATCAAGCCGCGTCACTTCGAGCCAGGCCAACAGGTATTATTTTTCAATTCTAGGCTAAGGCTATTTCCTAGGAAGCTAAATCAAGATGTTCAGGCCCGTGTGAGGTGGTGAGAGTCACTCCTTATGTTGAAATTGAGCTGCGAGCTTTAAATATAGAAATAAAATTTTAGGTGAATGGAGATAGAGTCGAGCACTATTGGGGAGGAATAATTAATCGTGAGAAGACCAAGGTTGAAATCACTAATGAGTAAGTGATACTTTGCGTCGTGCCGTGACGTTAAATCAGGCGCTTTTTGGGAGGCAACCCAATTTTAGTATTTTCCTAGTTTAACTTCTTAATTTTTTTTAACTAGGGTAGAATAAAATTTGTATTTTTTTTGTAGTCGTAGAAACTATAAGTAAGATGGTATAAGAAATGTAAATTGGGTATATAAAAGGCCCGGGGGATCAGGATGCATAAAAAAAAACAAAAATCCTCGAAAATAGCACCCAGGCTAGTGCCCAAGGCTACCTGGGGCACTGAAAACAAAACGTTCAATCCCCCAGCGCTAGGCATAGCACAGGGCTGGGGGTCCAGGTAATTTGTTTTTATATTTTTTTTAATTATTTTTCTTTTCTTTTATTTATTCGATGACCCATATCCATTTAACCTTACCCAAATGCCCATTTGCACTAACATTCTAACCCATCCTAATACATACCCATCCCAAACCCAACTTAATAATGACCCAAAACAACCCAAACTCCTCATTCACAAAAATAAAAAAATGCCTAACGCTGTTTCTCTCCTTCTAAACATTGTTCTGCCGAATTTTCTTCTTCTTCCTCATAAAATTCTCTCAAAGTTTTTCTCTTGCTCTCCTTCTACACTCTACAGGTAAGTTCTTCTTTCTTTTATTCTTCTTTTTCTTCTTCTTTGTATGTTGAATTGTTAGATAATAATGTACATCCCATCCCCAAGAGCCCTAATCCCCGAATTTTTCCCCTATGTAGTTCTTAATAAATTTTTATGCTGGGTGGCTTGAGTTGGTCAAAATTGTATGGTTATTGTATATACGGAGTAGTAAACTAGAAGTCCCTCTATTTCGTTGCAATTTGGGAGGGCCATCATATTCCACCATTGTTGAATTAGAAGCACACACTTTATGCCCACACGGTGTTTGTTAAAATGCTTGAATGAAAATCCTGGTCTACCGCTGAAGTCTGAGTAACAGAGTATATTTGTGTATGAATTTGGGCTAAGTGTGGGGTGTGTAGGGATGCTTTTACATGCTACAATGGAGTTTGGCTTTGATGCAAAACATGTTCCTACATTATCTATCTCATACAATGTATGTTGTAGAATTTTGTAAATTTAACTAATTTAGTGTAGTCTAATAGTTGTGGAAAGGTGAGTACCATATGCCTCTTGCTTACCTTAATATGAATTCACGTAGCCATGATCAATCACTATTGTGTGGCATGGGGAAGTCTTGAGTACCCATAGCTTTGGAGTGCAACACTTGTACGTGTTAGATAAAAAATTATGAAGAATTATACATTGTGCCTTCAGTTTTAAGTGTGGGGTCATTTCATGACTTGTGCGACAAACCTTTGGCATATTTCTTGATAAGTTCTCACATTCATGGTTATTTTTGTTGCAGGATATTATGGCTCGTGATGGTTCTAGGAAAGGCAAGTGCATTGAAAAGTCCTCCACCACTTCCCCTACGCCCAAAAAGTGAAAGTAGGGGGGAAGGCTCTTCACGGCCAACCAAAGGGAAACAGGTTGCTGAGGCATCACAGCAGGCTCCATTACCCCCACAACCTTGGTTGAAACTAGTATCTGATGCAACTATTAATTGGCACATGGATTTCGTGCCATATGGGCGGTATGTCTCCGAGATGGTGATCAATGTAAAAGCTTTGGAATGAAACTTCCCGGATATCCTCAGCTGATTACAAGCATTAAAAACGGACATAGAATGTCAAAAAACATAAAGTTTATCAATTGTATGGAAGCCTGTGGACTAAGTGATATTGGCTTTACAGGTCCTAAATACACTTAGTGCAACCATTGGCGGCCAAGTAGGAGAATATGAAAGAGGTTAGATAGAATTCTTTTCAATGAGGATTGGGCTGATAAGTTCCAAAGCAATTGTGTTAAGCATCTATTCAGGTCTGGGTCTGATCATAGACCACTTCTTCTTAAATGTCAAAACTTGGACCAGAATCACACCATATACTTCAAATTTATAAACTTCTGGGTAAGTCAGTCAGACTTTCTGGAGATCACTCAATCATCTTAGAATGAGGGGAAATGCTATGAGGAGGCTACAAACAAAAATGACAAAGCTTAGCAAGGTTCTAAGTAGATGGTCCAAACAGCAAATAGGTGATATCCAAGAACAAAAATGGGAAGCTAAAATTGAAATCTTAGAGGAATTGGATATTATGAATAACACTGACTAGGGAAGAGAGGACATGAACAAGGGTTATACAGAATATACCAGATGGATCAATATGTAGGATTCCATGCTAAAACAAAAACAAAGCTTCAATGGTTCAAAGATGGTGACAAAAACACTAAGTATTTTCATAGTGTTTTGAGAAGAAGAAGGAGGAGACTTTACATACAAAGGATCAAAAACCATAGAGGTAGATGGGTGCTAGGAGATGATAAGGTGGCAAAAGCTGCTATCAAGTATTACAGGAAATACTTCAACTTAAATCTCACTGAAGGAAACAATAGTATCCTCGACTACATATCTCAAATCATCACTGCACATGGCAATACCATGTTGACCAAGATGCCTGATGAGGAAGAAATCAAACAAGTAGTTTCCAGTATAAGCAAGGATAGCTCCCCAGGATCTGACGAGTACAATGGTATGTTCTTTCAAACCTGTTTGCATATTATAAAAATTGATATTACTGATTTTGTTAAAGAATTTTTCTCTGGTAAATCTTGAACTAAATTCTACACACATACTTGCCTAGCCTTAATTCCCAAAGTTGATTCTCCCACTAGCTTTGCTGATTTAAGACCAATTAGACTTCGCAACCATACTAACAAGATCATTTATAAGATTTTGGCTAATAGATTGAATCCTCTTTTGAATGGTGTAGTCTCTGAAAATCAGAGTGGTTTTGTTCTGGAAGATCTATCACTGATAATGTAATGCTCACTCAGGAAATAGATCATGGGATTTCTAATCCTAACAATGGAGGAAATGTTGTTCTTAAACGTGACATGGCCAAAGCTTATGGTAGAATATCATGGGCCTTCCTTAAGAAGGTGTTATATAGGTTTGGGTTTCATAATGATTAATGTGATTTGATATGGAAAAGTATTTCTAATATGTGGTACTTTATAATTGTGAATGGTACAAGACACGGTTTCTTTTCTTCTTCTCATGGTCTTAAGCAAGGTGATACCATATCCTCTTCCCTATTCATCATTACTACTGAGGTTTTATCTAGATCCCTGAATAGTTTGCTTCACAACAATGATTTTACTCCTTTCACAATGCATAGAAATGGACCTCAGATTACTCATTTGGCTTATGCTAATGATATTGTGATTTTTAGTAGTAGAAATACTCAGTCCATAAAATTGATTATGAAATAAATTAGGAACTATGAATGTGTTTCTGGGCAGCAAGTTAACATGGATAAGAGTTTTTTTCTCACTGATCCCAAAACATTTGCATATACGATCAACAGAATTAGAGCTAAAACTGGATTCCTGGATAAAAGATTTTCTTGTAACTACCTTGGTTGTCCTATTTACATTGGTAGGAAATTTTTTTCTTATTTTGATAGCATGAGTGCCAAGGTTATTAAAAGGTTAAATGCGTGGCAAGGTAATATGCTTTCCTGTGGTGGTAGACAAGTTTTGATTAAATCTATTATCAATTCCCTACCTATTTATATTTTATCTACCATTAATCCTCCCAAAGGAACTCTGAAAGATTATTCAATATCATATTGTCAATTTTTTCTGGGGTACTTGCAATGGTAAAAACAAATACCATTGGACTTCTTGGGATAAGCTCTGTTTTCCAAAGAATGAAGCTGGAATTGGTATCAGGATATTGAATGATATCTCTAATACTCTTACCATCAAAAGATGGTGGAATTTTAGAGTAAGTAAGTCTATGTGGTTGACTGCCTCAAGGCAAAATACTGTTCTAGAGTTCATCCTGCTGGTAAGAAATGGTGCAGTGGCAACTCTCAAGCGTGGAAGTATCTGCTCTGGTCCAGCGATAAGTGTGAAAAGCAGATTTATTGGAAGATTAATGATGGGAAGTGTAGCTTCTGATGGGACAACTAGACTGAATTGAGACCTTTGGCACACATTTTCTCAAGCTATAAAAACACTACCAATGAAAAAAGAAGGTAAATAATTTCACAACTTCTAACAGGTGGGATGCACAGAAACTATACAATACTCTTCCTAGCCAAATTGCTTTACACATCATATCAATAGAGTTGGGTTAGGATAACAAAAATGATTATACTATATGGAGTGCTACTGAGGATGGTCACTTTACAAATGGCTCTGCTTGGAATATGATCGGGGGACATAGAGCAATCAATGGAACAACAAACAAGATATGGCACAAATCCATTCCCTTCAAACAATCATTCATGTGCTGGAGAATCTTCTTTGGTAGAATCCATATTAGAAATAGCATTACAAGGTTGGATTCTCAAGACACAGAAGTGTAAAGATGTTGTCCAACTCCTGCTAGGGAGACCTTGCAACATATCTTTGTAGAGGGTAGAGCAGTCGAGTATGTTTGGAAAGTTATGGATAACCTTTTGGGATTCACTTATCAACAATTATCTATCAGAGCTCTTCTTAATAAGTGGTTGAACATAAAAGCTAGAAACAGTGTTCACAAACTAGTATTGCAAGCTCTTCCTGTCATTATATGTTGGGAGAATTGGAAATCTTGGGCGGCATGTAGGTATGAGGACAACAATACTTTCTACTTGTACAGAATGGATACGCAATGTGTTTGGAATATGAAAGCAGTTCTTATAGATACTTATCCTAAGATTGACACCAATGGTACATGGAGTAATCTCTGTATATTGGTGGAAAAACTCAAACCTGCTATCGTATGTACTCCTGTTCAATGGATCAAGCCAGCTCTTGGTTGGATTAAAATTAACACTGATGGTAGTTTTACCATAACTAGTAGGAAAGCTGGGATTGAGGGCATTGTTAGAGATAGCAGTGGTGATTTCATCTTCGCATTTTCAATCCCGATCCAAGATAATAGCAGCTCACAAGCTGAAGCGACAACAATGAGATTTGGGATAGAATGGTGCACTCAACAGGGCTACTCTAGTATTCATGTGGAGACTGATTCTCTTATTGTCACTAACATCCTCATCAAGCAAGACACCCAAAATTTGAAGTTGCAACACATTATCAATGATACTACTGCATTGCTTGATAACACTAACCAAGTTGCGGATCTGTTGGCAAAATCGGCTTCTACAAGTGGAAACATGACCTTATATCACTCTCAAGACAGTCTTCCTAAAGAGGCAAAGGGGCTGATTCAACTTGAAAAATGACAGTTTCCTTCCTTTAGGCGGAGATATGAAAAATATAATTTTTTTTGTTAGTTAGCTTACTTTTTGTACAGTCTATGCCTTTCCTGTTTGCTAGGTTACTTTTTGTAGACCGGAGGCGAGGTCCCATGTCCCCCTCTTGTCATTGTTAATTTTAATATATTTGGTAGGGGTCCAAGCCTAACCCCCTACACCCTAGGCTCACAACCGAAGGTGATGGATTATTTATAAAAAATAGATTAATCTTATTAGTTAAAGGTTGGTCGGTCTTATGTAAATTAACCAAAGTATTTTACTTCATGTTAAATGACGTAATAGTTTTTGTATAAAGATATTCATACTCATGGCATTCTACGTTAATTTACATTACTTCGTCACCATCTTAGAATCAAATCATTAACTTATGGGGGGCATGTAATAGGTATAATTTCTTAACCATGATTTATCATATTTAAGAACCCGAAAAACATTTTGTATTTCCATAAAATATTAGGGTTTTAATTTACTTAATTCATCTTTTTGAACCATGTTTGACACCCGCATTGAGGATTTCTTCGTGAATCCATTCAAGTATGCTGACATACACATATATATAAGAAATTACATTTTTTCTTACCAATCGTCTTGATTTTAAAATGATTTATACCATTTCTTCAAAAGTTAAATAGGCTTACCTATACAAAAAGGTGAAATTAGTGGGGGAGGATCATTAATTCATTATTTCAACCTTATAACATAAAGTATAAAAATTTGAGTTCTCCACGCAATATAATTTGGACGATTTGAGAATGCATCTCTAGATCTCAATCTTTAAATTTTTTAATCTTACTTTATAAAAGTCGAGACCCTTTTAATTAAAACTAGTGTCTTTTTACTTGTTACATATAAAATAAAAAACCAGACGAGCAATTAATGTTTATACACGGTAATATTGTATGCATTAAATAACTTTATTCTACTAAGATTAGACCTAGAAAGTGCAATATTATACTATTCCCTTCATCCAAATTTATGCAATATTATACTATTCCCTTCATCCAAATTTATGTGGCGGTGGTTGACTTGGTACGAAATTTAAGTGTTGGCCCAAGTAATGTTAGTTTTGAAGTATGACAAAGGAACTCAGACATGAACAAGGTCCATCCTAGTGAAGCAGGATACAGATAGACTTAAGCATGTGAGACGCACGTGAAGGAGATAAACTTAACTTGAAAGAAGTAATACCTCCTGATCCTGATCGAAAATGTTGCATATTGGATAAGGAGAAGGACTCCTTACTCAAAAAGAAAACTAGCAAGGCAATTTTGCAAAGCAATTCCTGTGTAATTCAAGCGTTCAAACTTGAAGCTACTTGAAGCAGATAGAAGAACCAGTTCAAAGTGTCTGTCTTTTATTCTAGTTCAATTGTAGTTGGTATTTTCATATTGTACCTTTCAGTTTTATCGAGAGGAAATTATAATAGGTACTCAGACTTTTCAAGTTAGAGTTAACTTGAAGTTGTCATGACAGTTGATGCTTTGTGCTACAACGGGATTAGAGTTGGTCCTTGGTTTAAGAAAGAATTTTTGTAAATGCAGTTTTTGGCTCAATGATTTTAGTGGAGAGTTTGGCAAAATCCCATGGAAAGTAGGTCGTAGTTTTTTGACCTTTTGATCCAGGTGTTCTCCATGCAAAATACTTGTGTTCTTTACTTTTCGCATTTACTATTTCTATAATAGTAGGTTACGGAACACTTAGAAGAACCAAGTCCTTCTATAAATAGCTTAAGTGAAAAATTGGTCACCACACTAATCCCTCCATGTGTGATATTAAAGTATAAAACAACAATTGGTATCAGAGCTGGTTATTCTTAAGGAGGCTAACACCTTAGGAACAGATCAAGATGAGCTTACCACCTGAAAACTAGGAAGGAAAATCCACTGATAGGCCTTACTCTTTAATGTCCAGTACTACTCTTGGTGAAAAAACAGGATGAGAGATCACATCATCGAAGAAGACTATTAGCTATGGGATATTTTCTGTGATGGTCCCCTGGCTACCATGAAGAAGAATGCTGAAGGAGTAGATGTACCAAAAACAAGAGCTGACTGCAATGTTGAGGACTTGAGGAAGTGGGAAAAGAATGCAAAGTCCAAGAAATAGCTTGTGTGTGGACTTGGTCCAGACGAGTACAGCAGATTTCAAAGATGTACCACTGCTAAGGAAATCAAGGACACTATGCAAGTGGCTCATGAAGAAACACCTCAAGTGAAGAGGTCTAGAGAAGCACTGGTGTCTTCTCAATATGCGAATTTAACCATGAAGGAAGGGGAAACCATCCAGGAGATATATACAAGGTTCACCATACTCAAAAATGAACTTAAGTCTCTTGGAAGGGTTATTCTTGAAGAATAGAAAGTTGAGAAGATTTTGACAAGTGTTCTGCCAGTCTCTTGGGAAAGTAAAATCACCGCTATTTAGGAATCAAAGAACATTGCACTCTTAAGTTGGATGAGGTAACTGGAAATCTCACTACTTATGAACTTAGAAGGCAAATCATGAAGATGGATGCACCTAAGATGGAAAGGAGCCCAGCATTCAGAATCACTGTAGGTGCTGATTTAGAGGAGGATGAAATGACCATGATTATAAAGGACTTCAAGAAGTACCTAATGAGAGGAAAGGGTCCTTCAAGAAGTCGAAGCTACAACAAACCAAGGGTTTCCGAAAAACAAACTAATGAGGGGTGTTACAAGTGTGGGAAGACTGATCACTACATCAAAAAATGCCCTCAATGGGAAATTGAATGGAAGAAGGAAAGAGCTGAATGAAGGAGCAATTTCAACCCAAGAAGAACAAAGGATCAACAAAGGCTATGGTTGCGACCTGGGAAGAAAGCTTAGATGAGGACTCAGATGATAAAGATGGAGATAAGAAAGCACTTATGGCAATTGGAGAATCCGATGAGGAATCTGAGGTAGTATAATTCATCTCAAAGACAAGATTAAAATTTTATATTAAGAAAGGCTATCTGAGTTACTCCAGGATTTTATTGATGAATATGAGGATCTAAACAATGAAAAGAAACATCTGTCTAAGGAGTGTGTAATTTTGAAAGCTAAGTGCAAAAATCTTGAACTTTGGGCTAGTGAAAGTGATAGTAAAAATGCCGAGTTAAAGAACCAGTTTCATGAACTTGATACCACTGTCCTAGAGCTAAGATTTAAAAATCTAAAATTGAAATTAGGAACAGGTAAAAAGAAAGCTGATCATTCACATCTCACCTTAGAAGAAAATCTTGGAAAAATGAAAGATGAGTTGTACAAAAGAGATGAGTAGATAAAAGTTCTAAAAGAAGATCTAAGCAAGGTTAAGCATGAGCTAGACAGAACTTGTAAATGGAATAAGTCTTTAGATGCACTTTCATGGTTACAAGAACACCATAGTAGCAATAAGAGAGGACTTGGCTATGGGACCCCTGCACCTAAGTGGGATCCCAAAAGCAAGTACATCACACTTCCTGAGAACAAAATCTGCATACACTGTGGTAAGACCGATCACTACAAAAGTGAATGTAAGAAAAGGCTAGTCAAAAGAACAAAACATTTGTTCAAGAAAAAAATAGGCTGCCAAGATGGGCTAAAAAGAATTTAATTCACCCTTTTTCCTATAGAAAGGGACCCCAATTAGTTTGGGTTCCTAAGGCTAACCCCTGATTTTCTTTTGCAGGTCCAAGTGAAGGGGAGCAGCCAAATATGGTACATAGATAGTGGCTGCTCAAAGCACATGTCTGGAAGCAAGAACCAGCTCCTTTCACTTGAGGACCTCAAAGGAGTCCAGCCTGAAGATGCATCATAGGAAGGAACAGGTGATGGAACAAGTCCTTCCACCTAGGGCAACATGACAAGGGGAACTAATTAGAGAAGAACTGATCCTCAAACCTCGAGGAAACCTGTCCATGAACCTATTCCTCAGTAACAAAACCAGGAAGGAAAATCCAAAGAAGTCCCGTTTCAAGAGAATATTGAGATACTTGAAAGGCACCACTGACCTTTGCCTTTGGTATCCAAAAAGTAGTAAATTTAACCCAGTAGGATATGCTGACGTTGATTATGCAGGGTTCCTTATGGATAGGAAGAGCACATCAGTTATGACACACTTTTTTGGTCCATGTCTTGTGTCATGGTCTACCAAAAAGAAAAATTCAGTGGCCTTATCTACAGCTGAAGCGGAGTATGTTGCTGCTGCTTCATGTTGTGCTCAATTGCTATGGATCAAACAGCAGTTATTGAACTTTGGAATTGATGTTGGTTTCATTCCTATTTTTTGTGATAACACTAGTGCTATTAGTATGACTAAGAACCGGTTCATCATAAGAAAACTAAGCACATAGATATTAGACACCATTTTTTTAAGGGACAACTATGAGAAAGGACTGATCACTATAAAATTTTGTGCTACTGATAAGCAACTTGCTGACATCTTTACAAAATCACCGAGTAGAGAAAGATTTGAAAGGAACAAGTTATAACAAGGGATGATTAAGATCACCTAATGGAACCTGTTTAGAAAGCACAAGAAAAAAAAATGAAAAAAAATTGGTTAACTTGTGTAAATATCTAGATTAATCTTTGCTCAGTCTCATACTGTAAATAGCATACTCCTGTGCCATGTGTTGATATGACTCATTGTTCTCTAACAAAATTTTCTCTATTTTGGCAAATTGAGGCGTGATCAAGAGGATTCTTAGTGACGAACCTGGTTCATCAGTACTGGTTCATCTGAATAAGAGGTATGTTTTCTAAACTCTACACAATTAGAAATATTAATATATAATTCATGAACAAAGTCCTACCTATGTTCAAAAACTTCAAAAATCCTATCCTCTTTAGTTGAACCAGTTCTGTTTCAACTAGACTCCTCACCATATTAAAATGACTAGATTCTAGAGAAGCGTAATTGCCCTTTCAACCTGAAATTTCAGGATGATTAAACTTCTAATTGACTACAAAAAGCTTCTGTTGTATATTAATTACCCTCTCCCTTTAAAATCCATCATCATCATCATCATCACTATCACTCCCATAATTTTCAAAACCATCAAAAATCTTCAGTTTTCTCTTCTTCTCTCTTCCAAAACTCAAATCACTAATTTCTTCCAGAATTTAGAGAAAATGACCAATCTCCAAGATAACCCCGACACACATCCTCCATCTACCCCCTCTGATTCCTCCACCACTCCTCAACCCAGCACTACCCCTCAACATAAGAGAGGGCGAGTAAAGATGCTTGCTCAAAAAACTATGGCTACAAGTGCGCTTTCCAAGAAATTAAACTCTAAATTGAAGGCTATCAGGCCCAATATTCCCAAAATCCTAATGATTCTTTCAAGTCTGCGAGTGAGGGGGGATGAACTGGGTCTTCTAATTTTGAGCAGGTAATTTCTGTGCCAAATCCCTCTACTGAGGTAATTTCTGATCTATCTAAAAATTCACAAAATAGATTTGTTTTGGTTGGGTCTATTGTGGATGTGGAAACACCTGAGTCAAGAAGGAGATGAGGTAAAAATAAAAAAGAAAAAAAGAGTGAGGGTGTGCGTATTAATGTAAGGGGAATAGGGAAAGAAGTGGCTGATTCTTCACCTACCTCTGAAACGGTTAGAATGGCTATTTGCGGAGCTGATCCAGAAAAGGTGGTAGAAAGTAGCAAGAAGACAGGGTGAAGTGGATCAGGGGAAGCTGCTGAATGACTAGTTAATATTAGTAAGCATACAGATGAACCTGGTTCATCTATTAAGGAGACCACAACAGATCTTCTGAAGAAGGTTGGTGCCAGCTATAACCCCAAGAAAAAGAGAACTCCAACCCCAAGAAAAGGAAGGCTATTTCTCCGACAACTACTGATATTCCTTTACCAAAAGAAAGGGCTGGAAGAAGTAAGTTGAAGCAGAGTGAGGAGGAGTTGTAGAAAGCTATGGAAGAAAGTAAGAAGAAAATAATGGACAAAGGGAAAGCAAAAGTGCCAGATCCTGTTGAGCCTGTTGATGTGGATGAGATGGACCCGATCCATCACGGAGAACATGTGACTATGGAGGTGGAGGTTCATACCCCTAAGCCCAAGAAGACCAAGACTTCCTCATAGAAGTCTTTATCTGTATCTAAATCTACTGAGCCTTCTACTTTGGCTAAAAGGACAAGGTCTATTGTGAAAGCCAAGCAAGTTAAGATTACTGAGGAGGAATATTGGAGTGGCGAAGAAGAGGATGAATCCGATAATGAACAAGATAAGCTGACCAAGTTTTGAAAACAAACCATCTTGAAGGGTAGACTTTTAAAAAATTTGGAGGAACCAGGGATGGTTCTACTAGTTGACATGCTAGAGGTTCATGGGTAGAAGGGAATGGTCATTCAGTTAGATGGCAAGCTAGACAGAAATGAGATAATTGAGTTCATGGCCAATGTAGAGGTCGAGGATGGAAGAGTTACCAGCAGGGTGAAAGGGTTCAAGTGTCTTTTGATGCAAAAGAGCTGGGTGAAATCCTTGGTATTCCTTCTGAAGGTTATGATGACTACACTAGGAAAAAGTGCCCAAGTCTGGGCTCCCTTCCTACTGCCCTAGCCATTACTAGAAAGTTTTGTGATAGCACAGAAGTGAATGAGTCCAAGGTTATGTATAATAGTGAAATGAAGCCATCCCACAAAGTACTGTTTGAATTCATCAACAAGTGTATGCTGCCTAGGTAGGAAAGAAGGCACATTGCCAACTACATGGACTTGGTTTTGATGGAGTGTCTAGAACGTTGGCGGCAGATCAATTGGCATGGGTTTATGATCAAGCTACTTGATCGGGTTATCAATGGCTCCAAGGCCCATGCCACTCCTTATGATTTCATTCTCACTACTATTCTTGCCCATTGTAAGGTGCCACTGAAGAAATGGGAGATGACCACAAGTAAAGACCATTTTGGAATCAATACTCTAATTGCTTGTGATTATGAGGTCACTGCCATTCCCAATGAGTCTGGTTCATCTAAAAAGACACCTATCAATAGCAAGGTCAGAGCTCTATTGCATGAGAGTGGGGCAAGTGATGCTGAGATAGCAAGGTTGAAGACTCGTTTGGCAAAGGTAGAATCTGAGAGAGATGCTCTCAGAACTGAGCTCACAAAGGAAAAGGAGAAGAATGATGGAATTCTTCAAGACATGCTGCACCTTCTCCAAGTCAAAACCCAACCCTCCAGTTCTTCCAAGCCTTCATTTCCTGAACCTTGCCTAGACCTTTCAGTGACCCATATTAGGGATTTTTCTTTTTGTTGCTCATGTTTTAATTGTTTTTGTTTATTTTTGTGGATTGTGACAAAATCATATTCTCTATCAATGAAGTTGCTGCTTTTGCTCTTGTTAGCTGTTTCTCTTTCCTTGATACTTTGAATGTATAGTTGATTACTGATGATTAATCCATGAATGTATTTGCAGTTGCCCCAGTGGCCATGAGTAATTTTTAAAATTTAGGAATCACACTTTGTTGATGCAACCTTTTGATGATTCCAAAAGGGAAAAAGATATTGTGCTTTATATTCTAAATGGTGATGTTCATAACGTAATGAACCTGGTCCTTGATGAAAAGTGAAAAAAAATTCTAACATTGCATTGATATTGAGCTAAGTTCTGGTAGGGCCTAAGTGTATGAAAAGTACAGAGTTTATCATCATCAAAAGGGGAAAATTTGTTGGCTCAAGTACAGGTTAGTTTTGAAGACTGACAAAGGAACTCATACATGAACCAGGTCCATCCTACTGGAGCACGGATACAGATAGACTTAAGCATGTGAGATGTACGTGAAGGAGATAAACTTAACTTGAAAGAAGTAATATCTCTTGATCCTAATCAAAACGGTTGCATTTTAAATAAGGAGAAGCACTCCTTACTCAAATGGAACACGATTTAAGAAAGGGAAGGAGTTAGAGGTTGAGATCAACTAGAAATCTTCTACCAAGGAAGAGTAGCATCAAAATTTTAGTCAATCTCTATTTACTAACTCTATAAATATCAGTATTGTTCTCTTTTGCAGAAAATGCGCATAAGCAAAAGTTAAATGTGAATTGAGAGAAAAATAGCAAAGCAATTTTGCAAAGTAATTCATGTATGATTGAAGCGTGCAAACCTAAAGCTACTTGAACCAGATAGAAGAACCAGTTCCAAATGTTCTATCTTTTATTCTAGTTCAATTGTAATAAATGTTTTCATATTGTACCTTTCATCTCTATCTAGAGGAAACTATGATAGGTACTCAAATTTTTCAAGTTAGATTTAACTTAAAATTGTCGCAACTATTGAGGCTTTGTGCTACAATGGTACTAGAGTTAGTCCTAGGTTTATAAAAGAATTTTTGTAAATGCAGTTTTTGGCTCAGTAATTTTAGTGGAGAGTTTGAAAAATCCTACTGGAAAGTAGATCGTGGTTTTTTCGCCTTTCGAGCCAGGTGTTTTCCACGTAAAATACTTGTATTCTTTACTTTCCGCATTTATTATTTCTGCAATAGTAGGTTAAGGAACACTTTGAAGAACCAGGTCCTTCCATAAACAGCTTAAGCGAAAAATCGATCACATCCCCCCCTCTTGTGTGGTATTGAAGTATAAAACTACATTAAGGAATAAATGTAAACTTTTAAAACTCGTGGTCTAAGCAAGTCATAGAAATTTGTGTGGATGTATCTAATTTCATTAAGGGTAACGTGAGAAATTTAAAATTAAAAGAAAAGTATAACACATAAATTGAGACAGAGGGAGTACTAAGATTAAACTGAGAATGTCCGAATTAGCATCAGCCTTTACGGTAAAATAATAATTTTGCTTAAGAGTTCATCATCAAGTGTTCTATTCCTTAGACCGTGATATTGCATACGACATGCAACACAAAAATATGTAGCATGTGAAGAAGACCGCATAAAACAACTTGGGTTCAATCTTAGGAACAAGCATAAGGCCATGAGATACATAATGGCTCTTGAATTTGTGAATGACATCCATAAAACCTTAGGGGTCGTTTGGTTCAAAATCGGGATAGTTTGGAATTATAACAAGAATTACTCCTATTACTCTTGGACATGATAAGTCATAAGCCTACTAAAGCAACCAACGCTAAGCATATTCTTAATTTATCAGCCATTGCAGCAAATTGATCTTCTCAATAGCTGCAATCATTATTGATGCAAATTGTTGGCTTTAATGGTCCCTCCATTTCTAGACTGATTTTTGTTCATTTGTGGCTCATTTTTAAAGAAAATGAAAGAATCAAACACTCTAAGAAATAAAGCACGACCTATAAGTCTTAGTGCTCCTGAGGATTGGGGTATGACAGAATAAAAGAGAGTCCTGGGACCCTTCAACTTTGAGGATAGTGCCATAGCACCCTTTGTCCTCTCACTACTTTTTTTGCACTTTAATTAAATAATTGTCCAAATTAATCTAGTAGGAAAAGAAAAAATGATCTTTAATTTTAATGTTGCACTTACTTTCCCACCACTTTCCTGTATAAATATGTCAACCAAACTCTCCTAATTTAAAAGCCAAGTAGAAAAACTTGATTGTCTTTTGCAACTCTAGCATTTTGGGTGAGATACAGAGTGCTAGAGATTTGCAATTCTTTGGCTATAAGCATACTTACAATAAAGAGATGGCTGCTATTTCTGGTCACTGGGCTTTTGCATTTGGTGTCCTTGGTAAATACATATATGTTTCTCCTAATTCTTGCTTCTTAATTGTAATATTTTTTGACTGAATTGCTTAAATATAAGGTTTATCCTAAAATACGTTATTCAATGTGTTGAGGTTAAACTCATTGCGTCTCTTTTATTTTTCTTTTGTAATTAATTTGCAGGTAACATCGTCTCGTTCATTGTGTTCCTTTCTCCACTGTGAGTCTCTATTTTCCTATATTTTTTAAATGTTCAGTTTATTTGGCCTATAATATGAATAGTGCTATATTTTTACATTTGCAGGCCCACATTTTATAGAATATAGAAGAAAAAATCAACTGAAGGCTATCAATCAATTCCATACGTGGTTGCGCTCTTTAGTTCCATACTTTAGATATACTATGCATTTCTCAAGACCAATACGACCCTTCTCATCACTATAAACTCCTTTGGGGTTTTCATTGAAATTATCTACATTGGTTTCTACCTTTTCTACGCACCAAAGAAGGCCAAGGTAAGGTTTTCATGGCATCCAGTAGACAACTATTTATTTTATTCCTTTTTAGGAGTTCTTATTTTCTATCTTTTATTTTTCCTAAAGGAAGAATATCTGATCTTTACAATTTAATTAATGCAGGTCCAAACTATGAAGATGCTCCTATTATCTGTGGTGGGTAGCTTTGGTGTTATTGTTCTCATTACTCAATTTCTATTCAAAGGAGCAGTTCGAGGGCAAGTAGTTGGATGGATTTGCCTTGTGTTTTCCTTGTGCGTGTTTGTAGCATACTTAGGCATTGTGGTAAAATTTTATATACAAATATTACAAAATGTGATCATCTTTGTATGGGGTCGAATTTGACCGATCATGTCCCTAAGTCAGCACGACCGACTTCTGAACACATGCGAGCTGAGATAGAGTGACAACCTGGGGATAATAGAAGGAACGACTTCAGAACATTGTCGGCCCCTCTGTAGGACGTACTTTGATTTTGTCTTTTCAATACTTAAATTAGGATCCCCTATTATATAAATGGGATCTGAGCTTTGTAAGGGGGAATATACAAGTTCTCTTGTTCTCTCATCTCTCTAATACTTCTCTCTCTCTCTCTCTCTCTCATCTACTATTGTTGCAAAACCGATTACCAAGATCATCCTATAGTTTATTATTTTCAATTACGATTTACCTCTTCATCTCTTTTGATTGATTTGCTTAAAAAGTGTTAATAATTTTTAAGTCAAGCAATTTGGTGCCATTTGTGGGGATTTCGATAGTCGAAATCATAGTTCACACCTGGGATATAAAAAAACAATCACTATTCTTCATGCTCCATAGAAACCAACAATGGCAAAAAAGAAGCAAGGTTGAAGATGATAGCAGACGTGTCAAATAACCTCATAGACTCCCTCAACGAAGCCAGTAGAGAAAATACCGAGAATGTAACACCAAGTAATGTACCAGAGGGGGAGATCTCACCCTATTCACTCGAAGTTCTAACGATCTTGCATGAAAGAGGAGCTTCTACGTCCGCGGCAAAAGGAACACCCCCAGCAGTCAAAAAACTGCTAGAGGATTGGTTGACGAGCACTCTTAGTAACATGCTTGAGAAACCTACGCAGGGAAATACCAAAAATTTGCCAATGGTAGAAATCACCGCTGCCACCAATGAGCCAAGTGCTATACGAACGAACAACACCGCAACCGATATCAACAGAAGCGATGGTGCACTCGCAACCATCCTTAAGAAAATGGAAGAAATGGAGAACGAGAATAAAGCATTTCGGGATCAAATGAAAGAACACCAGGGAACGGTTAACAAGATACCTGGCGCCCCTAAGCTACTGCCAAAACGCGATATGGGAAGGTTTGTCGAGCAACCATATAGTAAGGAATCTGCTCCTCACCCAATCCCAAAAACCTTCAAAATTCCAGCGTACTTGAAAATATACGACGGAACCACTGATCCAGAAGACCATCTGATCCATTATGTCACCGCTGTAAAAGGCAATGACTTGTCGAAAGAACAAGTGCCATCCGTGTTGCTAAAAAAGTTCTGTAAAACTTTGACAGGAGGGGCATTAACATAGTACTCTTAGATACCAGCTCGGTCGATATCAACGTTCGAGGAGATGGCAGACAAATTTGCCACCGCTCAGGCAGGAGCAAAGAAGGCCGAAGCTAGGGTCAATGATAACTTCGCTATCAAGAAAACGATAGGTGAAAGACATTAGGACTTTCTGGCCCGATTCAACAGGGTAAGAATGGGAATGCCAAATGTATCAGAGGGAATGGCGGTCGCAGCTTTCCAAAATGGGTTGAACAGAAACGGATCAAAGGCAACCAAGAAGCTGCTCAACAGACTCATAAAGTATCCCCCCCACCACATGGGAAGAGATTCATAATGCCTACTTCGCCGAAGTAAGAGCGGATGAACACGATCTCAACGGTCCAACCCAGTGACTAACATCAGTACAATCCGAGATAAGGAGGGATCAACGCAGTGACGGGCGAAGAGACCAAATCCCACGCTTCAACAGAGAAAGGTATCAGCCCTATGTCAGAACCCCCAATCCGCCTCCTCCGAGGCACACAAATGTCGTGTCACAACATGTTACCCCGCTTCAAAACTAAATAGATACGCCCCATTATTATCTACGCATAACTTTTATGTTTCCCCTTCAGAAATAGTGTATGCACTAGAGAAGCTGGGCATGAAGGTGCAGTGGCCACAAAAAATGAAATCAGATCCAAGTGCAAGGAGGTCGAATGTCCTATGCGAATTCCATCAGGAGAGAGGACACAAGACCGAAGATTTCATAGGCTTACGATAAGAGGTGGTTAGCATGCTGAATTAGGGATACTTGAAAGAACTGCTCAGCGATAAAGGAAGGGCCAATTTCACCCGAGGACGAGACCAATCCCAAGGATCGCCAAAGCCACCATCACCAATACGTACCATACAGATGATCATTGGTGGTGGTGATGACTCGACGATCAATCACGTAAAGTTCACCACCACACACAAACTGAAGCATACGATCGCTCACGAACGGTATGATGACTTCGAAGGCAGTATCACCTTCGATAAGTCAAATGCCGATGGTTTGTCTTTCCCTCATTACGATGCTATAGTTATAACATTAAGCTTTGCTGATAGTGATGTGAAAAGAATCATGGTAGATTACGGAAATGGCGCATGTATTATCCACCCGAGAGTTCTCATACAAATGAAGCTCGAAGATAATACCGTGTTGCATAACATTAACGGGTTTTAACAATGTAGTGGAGCGGACCTCCGGAGAAATACCACTGCCAGTCTTGGCAAGGGGAGTCACGCTGGAAACCACATTCCACGTCATAAATCAGGAAACGGCTTATAATTCTATAATAGGACATCCATGGATACCCACTATGTGTGTCGTTCCCTCTAGCTTCTATCAAGTAATCAAATTGCCCACCCCGTGGGGAATATTCAGCATTCGAGGTGTGCCACGCACCGCCCAAGAATGCTACCAGATTGCCCAAGATTGCACGTATACCAAAGAATTGAAAGGAGCAAGCACGGAAGCATAGTAGTCAGCCATGTCGGGAACTAGAATCAACCCGCCAGCAGAGGTCATCAGGGACCCAGATGTGGTAGAAGCTTGCAAAGCGACGGTCGAAGACCTCGACCCGATCTAGCTCGATGATACCTACAACCCCAAGAAGGCCTACATCGGGCACAACCTCTCCGACCCAGGTAAGTACCACGAATTCTTAACTAACCATGCAGATCTATTTTCCTTATCTCACTCAGATTTGCTGGGGATCCAAAAAGACATCGCCACTCATAGGCTGAATGTCGACCCACTTTACCCGCCCGTACGGCAGATGAAGAGGAAATTCAACGCCACGATCAATGAGGCAATGAGTGAAGAAGTAGACAAACTACTAGCCAACGGTTCCATCAGAAAATTGAAATACCCCCAGTGGGTTGCCAATGTGGTCATGGTTAAAAAGAAAAATGAGAAATGGAGAATGTGTGTAGACTTCGCCGATCTGAACAAGGCATGTCCAAAAGATTCCTTCCCATTTCCCCATATCGACCAGTTGATCGACGCAATAGCAGGGCATGAACTGCTGAGTTTCTTGGATGCCTATTTCGGCTACAACAAAATCATAATGGCCGAAGAGGATCAAGAAAAGACAAGTTTCATCACCCGCCAAGGGACTTACTGCTATAAAGTGAAGCCCTTCGGACTCAAAAACGCGAGAGCTACATACCAAAGGTTGGTTATTAAGATGTTCAAGGAACAACTCGGCAAGACAATGGAGGTTTATATCGATGACATGTTAGTAAAATCGGCAAAGAAGGAGGACCATATTAATCATTTGAAAGAATCCTTCGAGATGCTGAGACAGTACAGGATGAAATTTAACCCAGAAAAATGTGCCTTTGGCATGGCCTCAGGAAAACTTCTATGCTTTCTCGTGTCACAACGAGGTATCAAAGTCAACCCAGACCAGATCACGGCCATAGACACAATACCTGAGTTTTTACACAGCAAGAAGCAGGTACAGAAGCTGAGGGCGAATAGCCGCCCTATCAAGGTTCATCTCACGATCGTCGGACAGATGCCACAAGTTCTTCAGTGTACTTAAAAAAGATCATGGTCTACAATGGAACACGAAATACATCGACGCCCTAAGAAAATTAAAGGCATATCTATCCACGCCGCCACTACTCATCAAAGCAGACCCAGGCAAGTGTCTACTAGTGTACCTGGCAGTATCCGAAGTCGCTGTCAGCGTAGTCTTGGTCCGCGTAAACAAAGATATTCAGTCCCCGATTTATTATATCAGTAAAACTTTAATAAATGCCGAGACGAGCTGCCCACACCTCGAAAAACTAGCACTGGCGCTGGTCGTAGCTTCATGAAAGTTTAGACCCTATTTTCAATGTCATCCCATAAAAGTAATAACAACCTTCCCCCTAAGGGGCATCCTACATAAACCCGAACTCTCGGGTAGGCTCGCCAAGTGGGCCATAGAGTTCAGTGAGCATGACATAACGTATCATCCAAGAACCGCCATCAAGTCGCAGGTACTTGCCGACTTTGTCGCCTACTTCAGTACAAAGATATTGTCAGAGGCGGAACAAGAGGCCCTTCGTGCCTCCACCCATACCGACTTATGGAACCTCTATATTGATGGCGCCTAAAATGCCTCGGGATCGGGACTGGGACTCGTCCTCGAAGTCCCCACGGGTGAAGTAATTCGCCAGTCCATACGATGCCCCGAGATGACTAACAACGAGGCCGAGTATAAGCTGTGATTGTAGGTATGAAACTAGCACTCAAATACGGGGCACAACGACTTACCCTCCACTGCAATTCTCAACTCGTGGTAAATCAAGTCACCGAGACTTATCAAATCAAAGAATAGAGACTACAGAAATACCAACCAGAAATCCATAAGCTGATGCCTGAGTTCAATGAATGTCGCTTCAAGCAGATCCCCATGGCACAAAACATCGAGGCAGATGGCCTAGCCAAGCTAGCCGCGACTAACAAGAATATCAACAAAGAAAATATGGTTACCCTCCTTTATTCGGCCATTTACCATGTCAAGGTATCTTCCTTAAACTTAACTTGGGATTGACGCAACCGCCTTGTATCCTATTTGTAGGGTGGAACACTCCCACATGACAAAAAAGAAGCCAAGAAGCTCCGAGTGCAGGCTGCTCGATATAGCTTGATAAATTAGGACCTCTACAAGAGAACGTTTGCCAGTCCCCTTGCTAAATGCCTCAGACTACACCAAACAAGGCAAGTATTAGAAGAGGCTTACGGGGGCCATTGTGGCGCCCATACAAGAAACCGCACCCTCATCTGATGCCTCATCCGCACCGGTTATTACTAGCCTACCATGAAAAAAAAAGCAGCAGACTATGTCCGGAGATGTGAGCAGTGCCAAAAGTACGCCCCCATGATACACCAAGTAGGGGAACCCCTCCATTCAGTCACCTTACTATGGCCCTTCATAAAGTGCAGAATGGATGTAATCGGTCCTCTGCCAGCCAGACGAGGAAAGGTGCACTTCCTTTTAGTTTAACTGACTATTTCTCTAAATGGGTGGAAGTAGATGCGTACGCCCAAATACGCGAATGAGAGGTCGTCACTTTCATATGGAAAAATATTATACGCTGTTTCGGCATCCCTAAAGAAATCAGCTACGACAATGAGCCCCAGTTCGTCGGTAGGAAACTAACCGAGTTCTTTGAAAAATGGCACATCAAGCGGACACTCTCCACTCCGTATAATCCTGCCGCTAACGGCCAAGCTGAGTCTTCCAACAAAACAATATTGAACATATTGAAAAAGAAGCTCGAGGAAGCTAAGGGCTATGGCCCGAACTACTACCTGAAGTACTATGGGCATACTTGACTACGCCCACGTCCAGCACAGAGGAAACACCATACTCACTGGTTTACGGGACCGATGCAGTCATACTCATTGAGGTCGGGGAACCAAGACTGGGATATTCCCATACTAGCGGGGCAGACAACGACAAAAATAGGTTTCAAGACCTAGACGAAGCTGAAGAACGAAGAGACATGGCCCATATAAGAATGACAACCCAAAAGCAGCAAGCAGAAAGATACTACAACAAAAAAGTCAAAGTAAGATCGCTCAAAGTCGGCGACTACATCCTCAAAGCCAAAACATTGGCATCAAAAGACCCGAATGAGGGAAAGTTGGGAACCAACTGGGATGGATCGTATAAAATCATAGCAGATGCAAACAAAGGAGCATTCTAACTAGAAACAATGGAGGGAAAACTACTCTAAAATAACTAGAACGTCGCCCACCTTAAATATTTCCACTTCTAAAAGGCATTTCCTAAGTCGTACTCTTTTTCCCTCACTCGAGTTTTGTCCCAATTGGGTTTTCTCGAGGAGGTTTTCAACGAGGTAGCGCAGGGGATACCCAGTGGTATCAGAGTGCAGATTCATCACATCGGCCAGTCGACACGGTCTCTAGGCTGATATAATGAAGGGACTACACTAGTTGATCTCCATTGTATGAACAGAAATCGCCATTGTATGAACAGAAATCTCCATTATATGAGCGAAAATCTCCATCGTACGAACAAAATTTGATCTCCATTCTATGAACCAGAACCTCCACTAAATGACGGATACTACTTCGACGACAGTCGAAGCAACATCCTAATGGCTAATGCCATCGGCATCAGTTCAACCTCGTTCGAACCACGATGGATACTACTTTGACGACAGTCGAGCAACATCCTAATGGCTAAGGCCATCGACATCAGCTCGACCTCGTTCGAACCATGACGGATACTACTTCGATGACAGTCGAAGCAATATCCTAATGGCTAAGGCCATCGACATCAGTTCGACCTCATTCGAACCACGATGGATACTACTTCGACGATAGTCGAAGCAACATCTTATTGGCTAAGGCCATCGATATCAGTTCGACCTCGTTCGAACAACGACGGATACTACTTCTATGACAGTTGAAACAACATCCTAATGGCTAAGTCCATCGACATCAGTTCGACCTCGTTCGAACCATGATAGATACTACTTTGACGATAGTCGAAGCAACATCCTAATGGCTAAGGCCATCGATATAAGTTTGACCTTATTCGAACTACGACGGATACTACTTCGATGACAGTTGAAGCAACATCCAAATGGTGAGGCCATCGACATCAGTTTGACCTCGTTCGAACCACAACGGATACTACTTCGACGACAGTCGAAGCAACATCCTAATGGCGAAGGCCATCGATACCAGTTCGACATCGTTCGAACCACGACGGATACTACTTCGACGACTGTCGAAGCAATATCCTAATGGCTAAGGCCATCGACACCAATTCGACCTTGTGCAAGCCACGACATATACTACATCGATGATAGTCGAAGCAACATCCTATTGGCTAAGGCCATCGACATCTGTTCGACCTTGTTCAAACCACGATGGATACTACTTCAACGACAGTCGACGCAACATCCTAATGGCTAAGGCCATCGACATCAGTTCGACCTCGTTCAAACCACGAAGGATACTACTTTGACGATAGTTGAAGCGACATCCTAATGGCTAAGGCCATTGACATCAGTTCGACCTCGTTCGAACCACGACGGATACTACTTTGACGATAGACGAAGCAACACCCTAATGGCTAAGGCCATCGATATCAGTTCGACCTCGTTCGAACCACGACGAATACTACTTCGATAACAGTTGAAGCAATATCCTAATGGCTGAGGACATCGACATCAGTTTGACCTTGTTCGAACCATGACAGATACTACTTCGACGACTGTTAAAGCAGCATCCTAATGGCTAAGGCCATCGACATAAGTTCGACCTCATTCGAACCATGATGGATACTACTTCAATGACAGTCGAAGCAACATCCTAATGGATAAAGCCATAGACATCAGTTTGACCTTGTTCGAACCACGACGGATACTACTTCGATGGCAGTCGAAGTAACATCCTAATGACTAAGGCCATCGACATCAGTTCGACCTCATTCGAACCACGACGGATACTACTTCAACGACAGTTGAAGAAACATCCTAATATAAGGCCATGGACATCAGTTTGACCTCGTTTGAACCACGATGGATACTACTTCGACAACAGTTGAAGCAACGTCCTAATGGCTAAGGCCATCGACATCAGTTCGACCTCGTTCGAACCACGATGATACTACTTCGATGATAGTCGAAGTAATATCCTAATGATTAAGGCCATCAACATCAGTTCGACCTCGTTCAAACCACGATAAGACCTTTTAAACAAAGTAACAAAAGCAACCTCTACGGAGGCTAAGTATTATGAAAAACCCAAGAAGGGATGAGCAAGAAATAAATGAAGCAACAAAAGTAAAGTTTCTACAACAACAAAAAATATTTACATTCGCCCCCACGGATGGGCTCCAGCACAATCCACAGCCAAAAATATATATGCACACAAAAGTATACAAATTCAAAACTACTCATCACCCACTGTAGGATAAACATCTTCGTACCAAGAATCTGAGTCGAGGCGATTGACGTCCTTGGAAGCAGCACCCTCCCTATCGGGAGAGTTGGGGTAATACCCACACGATTCACGATCTGTACGAGCCTCTTTCTGCCTCGCTTGGGCCTCCTCTTCCATCGCCCGACCCTCGGCTTGAAGAGCTCTATACACATCAAGTCGAGCCTCCGCAAAGACCCACATCTCATATGCAATAGGAGGTGGACCTTGACTAGATGCGGGATGAGATGAGGAGGGCCGAGAAAGGGGATCCACTTCCTTTGGCCTCGGTGGAGCAACCTGTCTTTGCAGCTCAGCCAACTTATTAGCACTAGCATTTAGCTCTCCCTTGAGCCCATCAATATCTGCCATTCTGGGACCAAGCTAGGCGGTCAAGTCAGCTACCTTCCGCTACAAGTCGGCATTCTCTGCCGCTCACCCCCCCCCCCCCCCCCC
>MU760616.1:72859-106973 GCA_026770625.1 Nicotiana glauca
CCCCCCGACTCAATTTGAGTTAATCATCTTTTGCCCTAAGGAGGGCCTCCAATTCGCTGCTACGGGCAATGACCCTCATCATCTCTCCATCCGTCTCCTACAGCTCCACCCCTCTGCTCTGCAACTGGGCCTCCCTCTGTTTGAGCCCCTCGCGGAAAACCTAAAACTCGAGGTCCTGCAAGTAGAGGTCGACCACTACTCGGTGCTTAGCACAATATTTTTGATATTTTACCAACATCTTTTTATAGCATTCCGTCTTCTTCCGCTCGCGACGGCTCCTCTCCACCAAGACGAGAGTCTGAGAAGAAAAGTACGTTCCCAGGTCAATTCCACAATACAAAATACAGGGGAAGGGAATGAAGAAATCTACCTATAAGGCCATGCCGGCAACTCTCCGGGACAGCTCCGCATCGTTCACTGATCTGAGCGTCTCACTCTCAGGAGCAGCACACAACATGATAAGGGTTGATGCAACGTGATCACTATTTATCAGCAAGTTGTAATCCCTCGGGATCACAATACGACCGTCAGACCCATCCATCGCCATCTCCATGTGGGTGTGACCACCCACAAACTCATTCACGTCTTCCCGGGCAATGTTGGAGCCCGAGTCATCACCTTCCCTGCTAAGTCCCCTGACGTTAGTCAATGAATCTCCCTTAGCAGCATGCACCGAACTTGTAACAGGGGCAACACTCCTCTCCTGGGTCGACCTCCCCATCAGAATGGCATCAGCCATAAACATAGGTCTTGGCGTTATTCGGGGCGGCCTGTTCTCATCGGCTTTGGTGGCCACCCCTTTTCCTATCTCCAGCCTTCTCCTCTTTCTCTCCAACGACTCTTCGCCATTAGAAGGCTCATCAACGGGTTGTGAGGTTGGTATTGGCGATGTCGAATCTCCCACAGCCGCAATGGCGGACGTAGCCCCCTGTTGGGAAGTTAAAGGATGACTCTGTCGGACCGACTCGCACAGTATATCGCGAGCGCCCGAAGCAACAACAGGTTGTAGGAAAGCTGGGACTGGCACCCTCTTCCTAGAAGCACCTCGACCTGTTGCCATAAAAGAATACAAGTGAATAAGGCCGTATAGCCGATGAAATAAGAATTAGAAGTCTACCTCATGAAATTTTGGGGCTGTAGAATTGCATAAAAGCAGGCCAAGAGCGGGGCTCTTCCGCGTGAGTTAGTAAGCTAGCGGCCCAGTTCCTGAGGCCAATGATGGGCTGGGGCAGGCAAGCCATGGTTGCAAAACAAGAATTAGAATTTCAACAACTATAGGTAATGAGGAACTTACCAAAATGGCAACACTTACGCGTCAAGTTCCACCTCTATGGGTATCTGGTAGGGTCAGAGACCACGTGTTCAGTCCTAACAAAGAAATATTCATGCCAGAACACACGCTCGATCGTTAGTTCCGACCACCATTCCCTTTGTACCATGGATCCTCAAGTGCACCATAGTCCCTCTCAGAAAACAAGCGGTGAACAAGTGCAAGAGGTGATGAACCGAAACATTGCATTCAACCAACTCTGCATACTTGCTCAGCAGTAGAAGCACTTTAAGCGTATACGGCGTAAGTTGAGCCAGGTAGATGTTGTAGAATCTACAGAACTACACCACCAAAGGAAAAAGAGGAAGGCCGTAGCCTATGGGTACTCATAAAAGGCACAGTACCCTGGCCTATGAACGTCAGCGTGGTCTCTCCCCGCTGGTAACATCTCTATGTGGGTAGAGATACCGTATTTAGTATGGAGGTCGTCTAAATGCTTCTGTTCCGACTCAGAAAACACTGGAGCCGGGGTAGTAGAATCCTTGTTAAAATCGCACCGAGACGAAGAATGCCTCGGTAATAAAGCCTCTACCGTAAAAGGACAAATATCTTCTTCCACCTTCACCTCTCCGCCATCGGAAGAGGGTGGTGTGTTCGACGAAACAACCGTCAGAATCCTTTCATTGTTACAGCGAGGTTTAGGCATGATTTTGGTTAAGAGAGAGAATGGCACACATCTCAACAAAGAAGAAGGAAATTCTCGATCAAAGGAAAAAGTACAAGAATGTGAAAATATAAACTGAAGGGTTGGAATACTCTTACAAATGACCAAAGTTCGAAATAAGTTAAACCCTTCCCCTATTTATAGGGTTGGGTGGCACCGAAATCGAGGCGACAGACTTCAAATCAGTACGGGAAACCAAGTGCCAAAGTATCCATTTTCCTGCCTCGAGAATACGCGCAATGATAACGCATGCGAACGCTCACATCATACAAGGAAAAGAATTCCGTTTCGATGCTCTGACAGTTATGATTCCTGTCTCCTACCAATCACGTCATAACCTTTTGACAAGTCAAACTCTCCCTGAACGGAGGCGCCGATTCTGCCCATCGAGGATGCATATCCCTGCGATCCTAACGAGCGAATGGACTAACTGTATGGGGTCGAATTTGACTGAACACATCCCTAAGTTAGCACGACCGACCGCTGAACACACGCAAGCCGAAATAGAGGGACGACCTGGGGATAATAGAAGGAACGACTTTACAACATCGTCGGCCCCTCTGTAGGACGTACTTTGGTTTTGTCTTTTCAATACTTAAATAAGGATTCCCTATTATATAAAGAGGATTCGAGCTTTGTAAGGGGGAATATACAAGTTCTCTTGCTCCCTTATCTCTTTAATACTTTTCTCTTTCTCTTTCTCATCTACTATTGTTGCAAAACCGATTACCAAGATCATCCTAAGGTTTATTATTTTCGATTACGATTTACCCCTTTATCTCTTTTGATTGATTTGCTTAAAAAGTATTTAACAACTTTTAAGTCAAACAGTCTTCTCGTTTTTTCTCCCATGCATGAAGAATATAATCATGCTGATGATTTTTATCAATTTATGCAGAAAAAAGTAATAAAAACAAAGAGTCTAGAATACATGCCATTACTCTTATCAGTATTTCTCACATTAAGTGCAGTGATGTGGATCTTCTATGGTCTTTCACTTATGGACATCAACATAGCTGTAAGTTCTTCAATTGCATGTATCCACGTATGTAAAATTTCTTGGATCTTATCAATGTATGCCATACTTGTTATCTTTTGTAGGCTCCAAACGTATTGGGATTCATCCTAGGTGTTGTCCAAATAGTACTATACTACTATATGTAGTTTACAACAAAAAAAGAGAAGGCAAACCTAAAAGAGCAGAAACTTCAGAGATCATACAAAAGCCTGCACTCATTGTGGTGGATGAGAACATGAACAATAAAAAACTTTCAGAACTGACACAGGAACAAATTATTGATATTGTGAAGCTTGCCGGTTTACTGGTTTGCTCAGATAAAGTACACGTAGCCTCGTGTCCGCATGGTAATACATGTGCAGCTAAAGTTGATAACATACCCAACCTGCAGACTGTGAAAGCCTAAAATATACATAGAACTTTACTTCTGGAATTGACAGTGATTTTAGTGTAGTTTCGCACCAATTCTTATCATTCCTCGTCTTTTTCCTATTATCCTAATGTGTTTGTAAACAAGTTAATTCTCACTCCTGTTTCGTGTAAGCTTTTTCTTGTAAATGCACGCAGAAAGATGAAATGGGTCGTCCTGATTCTTATATATAGACGAGGCAGCTGGCTAGATTGTATTCTCTGTAATTTATCGTAATAAAAATGAACTTTTATCCAATCATTGCATTAACATCTATTTAGTGTATCGTCTTTATACGGTATTATCAGTAACCAGCAAAAAAAATTATTTTAAAGCACACATCATATTTTCAGCAAAATTTATATAATTGATCAGCTCGTGTCATCACATTTGCGAAAGCATGCAGTTATCACTGAAATGTGGGATCAGAAGATACCTAAAATGAATTACTCTTTTCATTTTATGTCTTAATTTGATTATACATGAACTTTATGAAATAACAAAACTTTTGCGAGATTTGTTCATGGGCAGAACTAATGCATATTTAAAGTGGCATGCAAAAGTTGGCCTGTGACGTAAAATAGTAGTCCTTTAGTCTTTTATTTCCATGCTTTAGAGTAAAAGCACTAACATTTCATCCTCTTTTTGTAACTCATGCCTCTTTTATGATTCATCTATCTAATAATATAGTTCCACGCATTAAAATTTAAAACATTAAATCTACTGATACTTCTGTATTCTCATGCTTTTTCGGTCCATGACACATATCACAATTCACAAGACACATCAAAATAACAACTCAATATATCGGATCGGGTTAGTCACAGTTTTGTTAGAGTTTTCCTTTTTTTCAGAAAATTTGCACTTTTTTCGGAATTAGTGTTTGGCCACGAAAATTTGAACTTTCATTTGAAATTGAATTTCAAATTTTTTTGGAATTTTTAAAACTTCAAAAAAGCTATTTTTCAACTTTTTCATTTAAATCACTCACAAAAATACAAGATAACTTCATATTGTATTCATATCAAAACACAACTCTAATTGTCAAATAATATTTTTATTTCACTTTTTTTTTTACGAAATTTCACAATTCTTATGTCCAAACGCCGACTTAGTCTATTAGTCACCATGAAATACAAAGAGATAGTAACTTGTTCTCACTGCTTAGTATGTCTTCTGGCCAAAATGAAAGTTATCGGTGTGCATAGTTTGTTAAAACTCAATGGATAGTTAGAAATCGATTAAATCGATTGAACCGTACCTTACTGAAGTAATTTTTAGGTTTTTAAAATAAAATTGTAGGTGTTTACATAAATTTATAACCGTACCGATAATTAGGGTAGACTTATTATTTTATGAAAATAAACCGAAAATATACCCAACCATACCGAAAATAAATTTACAATGTGAAAAATATATTTATATATTAAGTTTAAAAATGATAAAGCATTAAATTTTTCTTAGGCTTTAGAATTATGAAGCAGTTACAAGCCAACAAGTAGTTAAACTCAAAATCATAATTCTCAAACCTATTATGTATTCAGTATGTTTCCTTTCATATGCTTTAGATTTATCTTTTTGAATTTTTGATCTTCTATAGACTTTATTCTTGTATCCTAGCTTGATTAATATCTGTTCACTCGTGCGATTTATATTTTCTTTGTACTTTTTTTAGTTTCTTTAATTTTACTTTGATGTAGAATAGTTGATGGATCTATACTCTAGCTAAAGGCGTGTTGGCACAAGTGAAGGTTAGTTTTGAAGATTGACATAGGAAGCTCAAGCATGAACCATGTCCATTCCCTGTGGTATATAGAAAAGGGCAAATTCGAGCATGTGGAATGCACGTGAAGGAGATAAGGTTAACTTGGTATATTTGATATCTCCTGATCGAAAATGTTGCATAATTGATAAGGAGAAGGACTCCTAACTCAAAGGGAATACTATCAAAGATAGGGAAGGAGGTAGAAGTTGAGATCAACTAGAACTCTTCCACCAAGGAAAAGTAGCATTAAAACTCTAATTATTTCTTCATCTACTAATTGTATAAATTGCAGGATGTTCTCACTTTACAGGTAATGCACAAACGTAGAATTTAAACGTGAATTGAGAGCAAAATAGCAAAGTTTTTTGCAAGAAGTTCATGTGTGATTCAAGTGTGCAAATCTAAAGCTACATAAACCAGATAAAAGAACAAGTTCCAAGTGTCTATCTTTTAGTCTAGTTCAATTGTAGTAGGTATTTTCATATTGTACCTTTCAGCTTTATCTAGAGGCAATTGTAATTGGTACTCAGAGTATATAAGTTATAGTTAACCTCAAGTTGTCACAACAACTAGAGGTTGTTTGACATGACGGGATTAGATTTAATCCTAGGTTTACAAAAATATTTTGTAAATACAGTTTATGGCTAACTAATTTAGTGGAGAGTTTGGGAAAATCCTACTGTGAAGTAGGTCGTGAGTTTTTTACCTTTTGAGCTAGGTGTTTTTCACGTAAAATACTTATGTTCTTTACTTTCTGCATTTACTATTTTTGCAATAGTAGGTTAAGGAACACTTAAAAGAACCAGGTCCTTCCTTAATCAGTTTAAGCGAAAAATTGGACACCAACAAATCACCCTCTCCCCCTCTTGTGTTATATTGAAATTTAAAATATCAATTTGTATCAGAGCATGTTATCCTTGAAGAGGCTAACACCTTATGAATAGATCAAGATGAGCACACCACCTAAAAACTGGGAAGGGCAATCCACTGCTAGGCCTCCATTCTTTAATGGCCAATACTACTCTTGGTGGAAAAATAGGATGATAGATCACATCATCGGAGAAGACTATGAGCTATGATACATTGTCGTTAATGGTCCCCTAGCTACCATGAAGAAGAACTCTGAAGGAGTATATGTGCCAAAAATGAGAGATGGCGGCACTGCTGAGGATTTAAGGAAATAGGAGAATAATGTAAGGCCAAGAAATGGCTTGTGCGTGGACTTGGTCCATACGAGTACAACATAATTCAAAGTTGTACCATTACTAAGGAAATTTAGGATACTTTGCAAGTGCCTCCCTTCCAGGAGATGTATACAAGGTTCACCATACTAACAAATGAACTTAAGTCTCTTGGAAGGATTATCCTTGAAGAAGATAGAGTTGAGAAGATTTTGACAAGGGTTCTACCAGTCACTTGGGTCAGCAAAATTACTGCCATTCAGGAATCAAAGAACATTGCCACTCTCAAGGTTGATGAGCTAATTGTAAATCTCATTGATTATAAACTTAGAAGGCAAACAATGAAGATGGATGTACCCAAAAAGAAAAGAAGCCTGACACTCAGAATCACTGAAGGTTCTGAACTAGAAGATAATGAAATGTCCATGATCACAAAGGACTTCAACAAGTACCTAATGAGAGGAAAGTGTCCGTCAAGAAGTGGAAGCTACAACAAACTAAGGGTTCCTGCAAAGCAAACCAATATGGGGTGTTATAGTGTGGGAAGATTGATCACCATATCAAAAACTAACCTCAATGGAAAATTGAATGGAAGAAGGAAAGAGCTGAACGAAGAAATAGAAAGAAGGACCAGGTTTAACCCAAGAACAACAAAGGATCAATAAAGGCTATGGTTGCTGCTTAGGGATAAAGCTCAGCTGAAAGCTCAAATGATGAAGATGGAGATGAACAAACACTTATGTCTATTGGGGAATTTGATGAGGAATATGAGGTGAGTGTAATTCGTCTCAAAGACAAGAATAATTTTTTCTAAAGAAAAGCTATCTGAGTTACTTCTAGATTTCATAGATGAAATTGAGGATCTAAACAATGAAAAGGAACAACTGTCTAATGAGTGTGTGATTTTGAAAGTTAAGTGCAAAACTCTGGAATTTAGGGCTAGTGAAAGTGAAAGTAAAAATAATGTGTTAAAGAATCAGGTTCTTGAACTTGATACCAATATCCTTGAGCTTAAATCTCAAAATCTGAAATTGAAATTAGGAACAAGTAAAAAGAAAGCTGATCACACACAACTCACTATATAGGAAAACCTAAGAAAAATGATAGATGAGTTGTACAAAAGAGATGAGGATATAAGAATCCTAAAGGATGAATTAAGAAAGGTCAAGCACAAGCTAGACAAAATCTGTAAATAGAACATGTCATCCGATGCACTTTCATGGCTACATGAACACCGTAGTAGCAACAAGAGGGGACTTGGCTACGGTACCCCTACACCTAAGTGGGATCCCAAAAGCAAGTATCTCACACTTCCTAAGAAAAATATTTGCACACACTGTGGTAAAACTGGTCACTACAAAAGTGAATGCAATGCAAAAGACAAGGCTAGTCAAAAGAATAAAATATATGTTCAAGGGAAAAATAGGCTGCCAGGTTGGGCTAAAAAGAATCTGATTCACCCTTTTGCCTATATAAAAGGACCCACACTAGTTTGAAGTTCCTAAGACTAACCCCTGATTTCTTTTTGCAGGTTCAAGTGAAGGGGAACAACCAAATATGGTACATGGATAGTAGCTACTCAAAGCATATGATAGGAATCAAGAACCAGTTCCTTTCACTTGAGGACCACTAGGAGGAAATGTCTCCTTTGAAATGGGAAACAAGGTGAGATCATTGGGGTTGGAAAGGTAGTTAAGAATGATTCTCACTCTATTGAGAATGTCTACTTGATAGATGGCCTAAAATACAGTCTAATCAATGTAGCACAATTATGTGATAGAGGTAACTTGGTAGCATTCACCTCTACCAAATGTTTTGTCAACACTTTCAAAAAATAAACTTACTTGCTTAAGTGTGTTGGAAAATGACCCCCTTCTTTGGCACAAGAGACTTGGACATGCAACTCTGAGTTAACTCAACCAATTAGTTTCCAAGGACCTGGTGATAGGGCTGCCTGACATCAAGTTCAAGAAAGATAAAGTTTGTGAGGGTTGTGCAAGGGGTAAGCAAGTAAGATCCTCTTTTAAATGCAAGAAAGTGGTAAGCACCACCAGAACAATGGAACTGGTCCATATGGATCTTTGTGGACCAATGAGAACATTAAATAGAGGTGGTAAAAAATATGTGATGGTGCTTGTTGATGATTACTCTAGGTTTACTTGGACATTATTTTTAATATATAAAGGTGAAGCATTTGACATGTTTACTTTTTTATTAGAAAAACTCAGAAACAACTAGGTAATTAACTTGCATCAATTATGTCTGATCATGGAACTGAACTTGAAAATACTAAATTTGATGTATTTTGTGATGAGCATGGCATATATCATAATTTTTTTACTCCTAGGACTCCACAACAAAATGGAGTAGTTGAAAGAAAAAATAGGACACGTGAAGATATGGCAAGGACTATGCTTCTTTCTAGCAAACTACCCCATAGCTTCTGGGCAGAAGCTGTAAATACTACCTGCTACATCATCAATAGGTGCTTGACTAGAACTCTTGTAGAGAAAACTCCCTATGAGTTACATAAAAGGGAGAAAACTAAATATATTCCATCTTAGGGAATTTGGATGAAATTCTTTATGCACAATAATGGTAAAGGCTCCCTAGGTAAGTTTGATCCCAGAAGTGATGAGGGAGTACTCTTGGGATATTCTTCACATAGTAAAGCTTATAAGGTATATAATAAAAGAAATATGTATGTAGAAGAAAGTGTACGTGTGGTTTTTGATGAAACTAATAGTCTTTCTGAGAGACAAGAACATGAAGATGAAGCAATTGGGATGGTAAAAAATTTAAATGAAATCACTGCCCAGGCTGAAGCTGCACCAGAAGAAGGAACGGGTGATGGAACTTGTTCTTCTACTTAGAGCAACCTGATAGGGGGAATTGATAAAGAGGAACTGAATCTCATACCTCGATGGAACTTGTCCATGAACATTTTCCTCAATAACAAAACATTGGAGAAACATCAAGAGGAAACCAGTTGGTTGTGAAACCTTACAAGTACCAAAGTTCTCATCCCATTGAGAACATAATTACTGCTCCAACCTCTACAATTACAACCAGATCTTCATTAAAGAATCTCTATGCTTTTGATGCTTTCTAATCTGTTATTGAACCTAAAAATATTATTGAGGCTTTGCAGGATGTAGATGGGGTAAATGCAATGTAAGATGAACTCAACCAGTTTGAAAGGAGTCAAGTGTGACGACTCGGCCAGTCGCCTCATGAGTTACCACTCTGTTTTCCCCATTTATTCATCTTTATGCTTCATTATCCATGTTTTGCGGTATCGGGTTGGTCGGATTGAGTCCGAAATAATTTTTGATAAGGTTTGAGACACTTAGTCTCTTTTAAGGAAGCTTAAGTTGGAAAAGTCAACCAGATATTAATTTATGTGTTAGAGGGCTCGGATGTGAGTTCTGATGGATTGTTTAGCTTCGGGAGGTGATTTATGACTTATGAGTGTGATCAGAATGGGTTTTGGAGGTCCGGAGTAGAATTAGGCATGAATTGGCGAAGTTGATATATTGGCTATTTCCGATTGGTGGGTGAAAGTTTGATCCGAGGGTCAGAATGGAATTTTGAGAGTTGTTGTAGCTTTGTTGTGTCATTTGGGATGTGTCTGCAAGATTTCAGGTCATTTGGACTTGATTTGGTTGGGTTTTTAATCGAAAACGTATTTCTAAAGATTTTACAAACATAGGCTTGAATTCGATGTGATTTGGAAGATTTGATGTTGTTTAAAGTGTTTTGTTGGTTGGAACTAGTTTGAATAAGGTATTGGGTTATGTTTGTGCTTTTGGTTGAGATCCCGGGGTCTCGGGGTGATTTCAGATGGTTAACGGGAAGATTTTGGACCTTGGGAGATTGAAGAAAAAAATTATGGCTTCAGGTGTTTTCGCACCTGGGGTTTGGGGACTGCAGGTGCGGTACCGTATGTGCGAGGGTGGAGGCCATAAATGCGAAAGGTGGCTTGGGCGAGCAGTTTCCGCAGAAGCGATCAAGATGGTCGCATCTGCGAAGCCGTAGATGTGGAATTTCTATTGCAGATGCGGTTCAGGCTTTTAAATGAAAGACCGCGGAAGCGGATGTTTTGGCCACATATGCGGCACCGCAGAAGCGGATTTTGGACCACATATGCGGAAAGGTCTGGGCAGACCTTATATGTTATTTCATTTCACGATTTGGGTTATTTCACCATTGTTGCCTTCAACCTTGGAGTTTTTGGAGCGATTCTGAAGAGAGAAATCAAGGGATTTCATTGAGGTAAGGATTTTTGGACCTAAAACTCAATTCTATAGTAGATTTTCATGGATTTAGGGCTGTAATTAAAGGAAATGAAAGGCTAAAATAGAGGTTTAGGGCTTGAGTTTAAGAGGGTTTTAAATGGGGATTTGAGGGGTGATTTGGACTCCGATTTTTGTGTTCTTGGTATGTATGAACTAGTGGGAAGATGAGGAATCTAAAAATGTGAGAATTTCTGAGTTTCAAGAAGTGGTCCTGGGGATCGAGTTTTGCAAATTTTGGGATTTGTGCCTGTTATTAATTATTTTTGCTTGGGCTTTTTTCCCTTAATATATTGTGATGTATTCGTTCTGATTTTGAATAGATTCGATGCGCGTGGAGGTTGATTTGAGGGGCAAAGGCATCGTGAGCTAGAGATTTCATCGGTTCGAGGTGAGTAATGATTGTAAATGATACTCTGAGGGTTTAAAACTCCGGATTGCATATCGTAGTGCTATATTGAGGTAAGACACACACTCGATGATGAGCGTGTGGTCATTTACTATTGGGGATTGTGAATTGGTCCGTCCCGATTGATGATTTTACCGTGTATTTGACTGAAACTTATTTGTTATTATCATGATTTGGGCTGATTGCCATATTTGGGCTTTGTGCCAACTATTTGAACCCTTCGAGGATTTTTATCACTATTTTCTCACTACTTTGACTTATTACTTGAACCCAGTCCTGCTGTTTTTCACTATTTTATAACTTAGTCACTTTTACTCATATTTGAGACTTAAATGGTATTTTTTTTAAAATGATGTTTTGGGCTGAGAACTACTGTTTTACTAATGCCAGAGGGGCTTGTGATGATTTTCGGATTGAGTGCAGCCGAGGGTCAGATGTGAGGATACACTGAGTGATATGAGGCCGAAGGTTTGAGATACATTTATACGCCAAGAGGTGGCTTGAGTGATGTGAGGCCGAGAGCCGAGAGCCGAGAGCCGAGAGCCGAGAGCCGAGAGTTGATGCCACGAGATAGCTTGATATTATGCTTGGGCCGTAATGGGCTTCTCCGAAGTCTGTACACCCCCAGTGAGTGCGAGTACCCATTGTGATCTGAAAGTGAGCCCGAAGGGCTGATATTCTTCTGAGAGTGAGCCCGAAGGGCTGATATTGTTCTAAGAGTAAGGCCGAGGGACTGATATTATTCTGAGAGTGAGCCCGAGGGGCTGGTACTATTTTGAGATATTGGTCGAGGGGCGAACCTTTATGTGTTATCTTTTATATCTACCTGTCATTTTACCTGTTAAACTATGGTATTTGTGCCTGAGGGGCGGATTTTCTGTGCTTATCTCCACTGACTGCTTTGCATTCACTTGCCTAAACTGTTGAAAAGTCATTTTCAAAGGAATTTTGAACTGAGCCAAGATGTTTTTAAGAGATTTCACAGCTTCATTGCTTTTTTAAATGGTTTTATACTACGTCTATACAACATGTTGATATGCTTTACGTGATTTCTTACTGCTCAGTTGTTATTTACCTTTATTAATCACCGATTTAGAGTACTCACTTTATTCCCTGCACCTTTTGTGCAGATACAGGTATTTATACACCCGGTAGTGAGTTTTTGGCTGATTGGAGGTAGGGTTATCGGAGTTTAGCAAGGTGGCTGTTAGCGTTTGTAGCACCGCTTTTCTCCCATTTCGTTCATCAGTCATGTTTTGTATAGTTCAGACCTTGTAGTTGTATTTGTACTCTAATAGATGCTCATGACTTATCCGGGTTCAGGGTTAGAGTCGTGACAAGTTGGTATCAGAGCCAGGTTGGTAAAGGAAACGGATTTAGATTCGCAGGGAGTTCTTCAGAGTAAAGTATTTTGGAATGTGGTACTTTTGCGAATGTTTAAGAAAGTATTCAGCGACATATAATCCTTAGACGTTCTGGCTTTATGGTTGGTTCTGTGTGGTAAGTCTGAGTTGAGGAATTGTGGTGCTACAACGAAAAAGGAAATATCAAGTTGAAGATGAATTAGAAGGAAATTTAGATAGATGGGGTAGCTTGGTAGTAGACCGGACCGGTATGATAAGGATATGATTTATTCCTTGTGTGTGTTCGAGGTAATGAGTTCTTACAGGTATTTTGCAGCAAGGCTCGTAGGTTTTGACGCCTTGCTTAGCTTGGTCGAGTTAGAAGGATTCAGTCCTGGCAGGTCTGATTTGTGCAAGGGGAAATTGGAGATCTCTTGATGGTTTTTACTGCGGTTTGGAGATGTATATTTTCTATGGGCATGCAGAGCATAGTGATTTTCTTCTAGGTGGGACCAATGGAAGTTCTTGACTAGTTGAGTACTTAGATATTTGTGGCTCGGAAGGGAGATGAAGTTCTCATGTTATCCTAGGGTAGTATGGTATATGCCATATATTGTAGAGGATTTAGATTTGCGTGTGTAAGGTTACGGTTCAATTCTGAAAGGAAAGTCATAAAATTTTTAGGTAGCATGAACAGTTTTAGGTGATTAGAGAAATAAGCTTCAGATGGTTAGGGTGAATGATCTTCAGATGATTAAGGAAATGATATTGCTAATCATAGTGATTTGATGAGGGTATAAGTTGCAAAAAGGTAATGTGATTAAGTTGATAGTACTTCGGTAGTACTGTAGCGCTTTGTTGTTAGATCGAATGTTGATATTTGAGTTTGCTTGATGGCACAGAGGAACTTTGAAAGAACTTTGAATATCTTTCGTGGAATGATTGGGTACTTGAGGTTTGACATGCATTCGGGCAGTGAAATTGGGATCAGGTATGGTGATTTGTGTGCTACATGGAGTTGGAGACTGGGAGTTCTTATGTTTAGGCTATATTATGGTTCTGGGTCGTGTGTATCGGCACTGTCTAGTGACAATCGAGGTCTGGAGACCCGGGAGGATATTTTATGCTTGGTGTGTTTGATTTGGAAAAGATATTGGGTTCAGACTGGTTGTCTCCGTGTCGCATTATTCTGGACTATTGCGCTAAGGTGACTATTGGTTATGCCGAAAATGCCACGGGTTGAGTAGCGAGGTACGATGGATTATGTCCTAGTAGAGTGGCTTTATATTTGAAGACCCAACGGACAGCTGGGAAGGATTGTCTTTCTTATTTGGGCCTCCGTGATGGATGTCAATGCAGAGGTTTCTACCATTGATTCAATTTCGGTGGTGAGGGACTTTTCTGATGTGCTTCTTGTGGCCGGGCAGGGTTTATGATTTCGATATCAATTTGATGCCGGGCACCGTATCGTATGGCACTGGCAGAGTTATGGGAGTGGAAGGAGCAGTTTCAGGTGTCCTTGATAAGGAGTTCGTTGGCAGGCTAATATGGATGCGTGTTCTGACTTGAGTCGGCTTGGTTGGCTCCGAATTGTATTGTTGTGGGATATGTCCATTCGACTGTTATTGAGCTTATTAGTAATTTGGTAAGATCAATGAGTTACCTTTCTGTGTTGCATGGTGTTGTGATTTGTTGGTTATGGGCACATATGGTGCGGTTCATTTGGGGTCTCATAGTTGAAGTCGAGCGGGAAGAGTAATTGGGTGTTGCTCGGTGAATGGCACATGGGTTATGTCCTACCGGGTTGCGTGGTGTATGTTATTTGTTTTACCATGGGTGTAATGATTGGCTTTGGTTCTAGACATTAAATTATGCTTGGCTGTCGATTTTGAGCATAGTGACTTGAGGTGTTTCATGTGGAGCAGTGTTTGGATAGGATCGCGCATTGTAGCGAAGCTACATGGAGATATGACCTTTTGGGTTAGATTCATGTGCTCTATTTCTATGATGTGAGACGGGTTCTCAGCCTTGTATTGTGATGGTACTGGTGAGGTTGAGGTACAACTCATTCATTTGAGTCATTTTCATGATTTGAGTATGTTCGGACCGTTGCTTATTGGTGCGCATATTATGCAAGTTATGGCTTAGACCTATATTGATGTGTCATGTCACCAGAGAGGTGTTGGATTAGAGGGGATCGTTGAGATTATTAATAAATATGAACGGATTCGATTTCAGCATGTTGGAAGGATAATATTGAGGTTCGGCTGAGAAAATTGCTATGGTAATTTCTAAGGAGAAGTGGCTTCATGAATGGTTGACTTGAGAAATGGTTATGGCTTACCGCGTGTTTTAGTTATCATTGGCAGTGTATGAAAGCGTTAGGATGAGACTTTAGTTGATAAGAGGTTTTCTGTTGGTATTCGGTTGTTGTGTACAACTGCTATGAATAGAAGTTATCGTTACGAGTGATTGAGTTATGTGGTATATCATGTAATTGCACCCGAGGCTGCAGGTATGGGTTATTACAACTGGTTCAGGCTTATTCTGAATATCGATGTGAGGTTCTGATCTTATGTATGATTTCGGAAATGGAAATATGGTTCTAAGGTTTATGGGCTAGATTGGATTGTGAAATTTCAGTTAAAATGTGTTATGGGACCTATATGAGATAGGGGTGATGTGGGATCACCCTGAGTATATGCATGGTAAGGTTATTCAGCGATTGGTTGGCTTTTGGAACAACTCTGGGCACGTTCGAGGACGAAAGTTTGTTTAAGTTGGGGAGGATATGATGACCCGACTAGTTGTCTCATGAGTTACCACTCCGTTTCTCCCATTTCTACTTCTTTATGCTTTGTTATCCGTGTTTTGTGGTATCGGTTTGGTCGGATCGAGTTCGGAATGATTTTTTATAAGGTTTGAGACACTTAGTCTCTTTTAAGAAATTTTAAGTTGAAAAAGTCAATCGAATATTGACATATATGTTAGAGGGCTCGGATGTGAGTTCCTATGGTTCGGTTAGCTTCGGGAGGTGATTTATGACTCATGAGTGTGATCGGAATGGGGTTTGGAGGTCCGGAGTAGTATTAGGCTTGAATTGGCAAAGTTGATATTTTGGTGATTTCCGGTTGGTAGATGTGATTTTGATCCTAGGGTCGGAATGGAATTCTGAGAGTTTCTGTAGCTTCGCTCTGTCATTTGGGATGTGTGTGCAAAATTTTAGGTCATTCAGACGTGATTTGGTTGGGTTTTTATTGGAAAATGTATTTCGGAAGATTTTACAAACTTAGGCTTGAATTCGATGTGATTTGGAAGATTTGATGTTGTTTGAAGTGTTTTGATGGTTGGAACTAGTTTGAATAAGGTATTGGGTTAAGTTTGTGCTTTTGGTTGAGGTCCCGGGGGCCTCGGGGTGATTTCGCATGGTTAACGGGAAGATTTTGGAACTTGGGAGATTGAAGAAAAAAATTACTGCTTCTAGTGTTTTCGCACCTACGGTTTGGGGACCGCAGGTGCGGTACTTCACGTGCGAGGGTGGAGGCCACAAATGCGAAAGTTGGCTTGGGTGAGTAGATTTCGCAGAAGCGGTCAAGGTGGTCGTATCTGCAAAGCCGTAGATGTGGTTCAGGCTTTTAAATGAAAGACCGCAGAAGCGGTTGTTTTGGCCGCATATGCGGTACGGCAGATGCAGAAAGGTCTGGGCAGACCTTATATGTTATTTTATTTCGCAATTTTGAGTTATTTCACCATTGTTGCCTTCAAGCTTGGAGTTTTTGGAGCGATTATGAAGAGAGAAATCACAGGACTTTGTTGAGGTAAGGATATTTGGACCTAAAACTCAATTCTATGGTAGATTTTCATGGATTTAGGGTTGTAATTAAAGGAAATGAAAGGCTAAAATGGAGGTTTAGGGCTTGAGTTTAAGAGGGGTGCTTTGGACTCCAATTTTTATGTTCTTGGTATGTATGAACTCGTGGGCTCGGGGCTCGAGTTTTGCAAATTTCGGGATTTGTGCTCGTTATTGATTGTTTTCGCTTTGACTTTGTTCCCTTAACATATTGTGATGTATTCGTTCTAATTTTGGATAGATTCGACGCACGTGGAGGCTGATTTGAGGGGCAAAGGCGTCGCGAGCTAGAGATTTTGCCGGTTCCAGATGAGTAATGATTGTAAATGATACTCTGAGAGTATGAAATCCTGGGTTGCACATCATAGTGCTATATTGAGGTGAGACATGCACACGATGATGAGTGTGGGGTCGTTTAGTATTGGGGATTCTAACTTGGTCCATCCTGATTGGTGATTTTACCGCGTATTTGATTGAAACTTATTTGTTATCATCATGATTTGGGATGATTGCCATATTTGGGCTTCGTACCAACTATTTGATCCCTTCGGGGATTTTTATCACTATTTCCTCACTACTTGACTTATTACTTGAACTCTGAGTGAGGATACACTGAGTGATATGACGCCGAGGGCCTGAGATACATTTATACGCCATGAGGTGGCTTGAGTAATGTGAGGCTGAGAGGCGAGCACTGAGAGCCGAGAGTTAATGCCACAAGATGGCTTGATATTGCACTGGGGCCGTAAGGGGCCCCTCCGGAGTCTGTACACCCCTAGTGAGCGCGGGTAGACATTTTGATCTAAGAGTGAGACCGAGGGGCTAATATTATTCTGAGAGTGAGTCAGAGGGGCTGATATTGTTCTGAGAGTGAGCCTGAGGGGCTGGTATTGTTCAGAGATATTGCCCGAGGGGCGAACCTTTATGTGTTATCTTTCATATGTACCTGTTATTTTACCTGTTAAACTATGGTATTTGTGCCCGAGGGGCGGATTTTCTGTGCTTATCTGCACTAACTGCTTTGCATTCACTTGCCTAACTGTTGAAAAGTCATTTTCAAAGAAAGTTTGAACTGAGCCATGATGTTTTTAAGAGATTTCACAGCTTCATTGCTTTCTTAAATGGTTTTATACTGCTTCTATACATGATGTTGATATGTTTTACGTGATTTCTTACTGCTCAGTTTTTATTTACCTTTATTACTCACCGAGTTGGAGTACTCACTTTACTCCCTGCACCTAGGTATTTATACAACCAGTAGTGGGTTTTTGGCTGATTGGAGCAGTGTTATCGGAGTTTAGCAAGGTGACTGTCAGCGTTCGTAGCATAGCCTTTCTCCCTTTTCGTTCATCAGTCCCGTTTCGTATAGTTCAGACCTTGTAGTTTTATTTGTACTCTAATAGATGCTCATGACTTCTGACACCCGGATTAGGGCTGTGTCGGGATAGTTTTTCCACTATTGTTATCTTTAATTCCGCAAACTATTGCTATTAAATCATGTTTTAAGATGTCTTATGTTAATTAACTTCTTAAAGAGATGTATTGTGTTGGACTGGCTGGCCTTGTATTAACGAGAGGCGCCATCACGACTGGGTTCGGGGTTAGGGTCATGACATCAAGTTTGGCATCTCGTTCCAAGACCCAAGGAGAGATCGATAATTGGTACAAAATGGGTCTTCAGAAACAAACTTGACAGAGATGGAACTGTTACAAGGAACAAGGCAAGATTTATGGTTCGAGGATATAGCCAAGAGGAGGGCATAGTCTATGATGAGACCTTAACTCCAATTGCAAGGTTGAAAGCAATAAGACTCCTCATAGCCTTTGCTACTTACACGGAATTTACTCTTCATCAGATGGATGTCAAGAGTGCCTTCTTCAATGACTATTTAAAGGAAGAAGTGTTTGTCAAGAAATCTCCAGCGTTTGAAATAGAGGAGTGTCTGGATCATGTGTACAAACTTGATAAGGCACTCTATGGGCTAATCAGGCTCCTAGAGCATGGTATGAAAGATTATAAAAATTCCTGATTGAGCATGGCTACAAGAGAGGCAAAATCGATAACACTTTATTCTTGAAGGAGAAAGGTAAAGACCTTCTAGTAGTATAGATATATGGTGATGACATAATTTTTGGAGATACTACTAATAAACTAAGGAATTTTCTAAACTAATGGGGAATGAACTTGAAATGACTATGATGTCGACGCCCCTTTTTTCTCGCGAAATCGGGTTTACGCCATTTGGGAGGACAACTCTATTCCCGTTTGGGAATTGGTTTTTTGGATTTGGAGAGTCGCCACCTAATGATTATAGTGCATTAGGACACTTTAAGAAAGAATTTGAGATGAAAACCAGAGTTTGGGTAAGGGCTAGAAATTATCTCGAGGGGAAGGTGTTAGGCACCCCTCAAGATGCACTAGTGTGGTTCCTGGCCATGCTACAATTGTGACTTTAAATGCAAACAAACAAGTAGACAAGCAAGCATTGAAAATAGAGAATCTTTCACATATTAGTTACAAAAAAGAAAGCACAAAAAGGATTTAAAAGAGCTGAAATTTGGAATGAAGCGGTTTGTGATTAAAGAAGAGATACACAAGTAAAGGGAAAGGGTCAAATAATTGAGGCAAGTAATTTAAAAGAAATGAAAAGAAGCAGAAGTTTAAAAATTGGACAGCTTTTGAAAACCTAAAAATAACAACTAATAAAGAGGGAGGGGGTCCTAGGTTTATACATCACATGGATCATCCATACAACACCAGTACCTAATTGTACACATAGTGTTATCGTGTGTTCATCATCTCCATGTCTACCTTTCCCACCCCGTTAAGGTATTAAAGCGTGGAATGGTATCGTTACTTATTGCATGCTATTACCCATCCCAATCCTATCAGTCTCAGAGGCAAATGGACTACTAATCCTAAAGGGAAAAGGGTTCGGGGCTTTCAGAGGTTTCAAAGGACAAAATGCTAAGGCGTCAACCAGAACACATAATGCAAAATAGAGGGAAAAAGAAAATCAAACATGGGCTCAAATATGCCTCCATAAACTAGCAAAAAGTCATAGAGTTTAGCATGTCTTACACGTACTGATTTGGTCTTAATTAAATAAAGCGACGAGCGGACTGGTTCAATGCATATTTTTAGGCGAAAAGTCTACATTAGGCTTACTCGAATGCAGTTGACTAAAACCGATCTGATTGAGCATCTAAGTGTTGGTTAAAGCTAGGCGTGTAATGTACTGATTTTAGAAAAAAAAGAGAAAAAAAAGATGCAAACTAAAGGGTTTACCAATTTTTAACAGGGTATTACGAGTTCAACAGTTAAAATTACCTCTATTCAGATTCGATATTTCCCATAGGCATGCTTTCTATACGCTTACTGATCTGGACACCCTTTTTTAGACGTTAACAAAAGGTCCTATGAACATGGTATCTATATGCAGTCTTTATTATTGAACCTACCAACTGTTTGCCTAGTGGTGTTTATAAATGCAGAATGCAATAGTTTATAGACCATATTTTATATGAATAATGAGAAGTTGACCTATAGGGAGGATATCTACGCGCGGAGGTGCATAAATTATGAATGAATCCTATAGGCATGACTTCTAGATGTGAGTTTGCAGAAGTTAAAGGTTAACCTATAGGCAGGATTTCTAGGCGTATTTGGAGGAATTAAAAGTTAGCCTATAAGCATGATTTCTAGGTGTGTTTGCAGAAATTGAAAGTTAACCTATAGGCCTGATTTCTAGGTGTGAAATTGCAGAAATCATAACAAACTCCTGTAGGCAGGATCTCTACCCTTGATGCATAAAAATTAAATCCCATCCCCCTTTTTTACTTAGTTCCTCGAGTTTATACAAGTTATTACAGCCAAAAAGAAATAAACTGGAATTAAAATAAAATACATCACAAATCCTCAGCTACATCCAAGCAGACTAATTCAAACCTAAGACCTAATAATATGAGATTGAGCCACTTCCGAGATCCAGATTTCCAAGCCTTCTCTCATCTAGGGTGTTTCAGAGATCCAAGGGATTTCAGGAACCCCAGGCAGTGCATACACCCAAGATATTAAACAGAAATTGAGTTGTGCAGTGTGGAAGGGCCAGCCCTTATGTGTCCAAGTTCAGAGGGAGCTCCAGGGTCCCAAGGAAAGTCTCAAACAAGGAGGGCATAACTTAAGTTCTAAGAATGAGTGTAAATGCAAAAGAAAGGATAAGGGCTACCCAAGCAGGCTGGCGTTCATGCCCAACCACAAAATAAACTGGCACACCCCTGACCAAACCTGTTGATCAAAAGGAAAGGATGAAATGTGGCCGTTGAGCGTTTAGATCAACGGCCTAGATTAGATGGAAACGGGCGGATCGGGAAAATGGGTTAGGGGTCGGGTTAATTTTGAAATTGGGCTGGGTAATTTTGGGCCTGAATTTGGGTGAATTGGGGTTGCCAAATTGGCTATAATTGAAATGCAATTGAGGCCACATCGTAAATAGCCAATTTCCCCCTTTATATTTTATAAAATAGTAATAAAGATTTTAAAAATAAATTAAGAGAACTGGGTAAATGAATATTATATAAATATTAATTTAAAAATGCTGTGACTAATTTTATAAACATAAAATGCCTTAAATTACAAGATAGGCCATAATTCCAACTATATGAAATTTAACTTTAAAAATATCAAATGAACTTGTAAAAATATGCGAAAATTACCGTAATTATACTTTGGTGTAAATGTAAAAATAAAATGAATATTAACCAAAGTGATAATTTTGGGAATAATTATTGGATTTTGTTGTATAAAAATAAGTAATAAGTTGGTTTTAAAAATCATTAAAAAATACCAAAACTCTTGGGTGTGCTTATATATGCACCAATATGCTATTTTGGAAATCTTTGGGTATAAAAATACTAAGGGAAAAATTGGGTATCAACAGCTGTCCCTCTTTACCGGGAAGGATGAAAGAGTTATCGGGTAAAGATATGATGGCCAATTTTGACCGAAAGCGGCGATTTGAAAAGAGTTTGACCGAGCCCCGATTTTTGAGCTGCCTACATATCCCTAGTTTTACAGGAATCAGGTTGTATATAGTTCAGGAACCATTGACGGAACATGCCGATCGCGATTTGAAAGAGATGGGCACGATATTTAAGGGGCAAAAGGTGTTTGAAACTAGATCGGCGGTAGAAACTGGAGCGGGGCCGCTCCTGCTGAGACGGCCATTGCTAGCTGGTGTACCTACAAGTAAGAAATACGGGCGTATATTGTGCATAAACTTAAATATGATGCAAGTTCCCGTTGGACCATGAATGCTGTCCTTGGACGGTTAGGATGACGTCCTCGGACCATGATGTCCTAGGCTATGAAACGCAAAGTTAAAGGATTCGCAGGCTATGAAATGATGTTCTCGGGCTATGATAATGGTACCTCCGAACCATGATGCCTTTGAATAATGATGTACAGGATATAAAGTGGGTCCTCGGGCCATGGTATGGTGTTCTTGGGCTATGAAGATGATGCCTCCGAACAATGACGTCCTTGGATAATTTGGCGATATTTCAACCCATGAAATGCAATATTTGGCAGTATTTCAGCCGATGCAAAAGTGTAAATGGCGATATTTCAGCTGACAGAGATTTAAATAAAGCAGCATTGTTTCAGCTGATGCAAAAAATGTAAAATGGCGATATATCAACCGACAGAACTTTAAACAAAGCGGCGATGTTTCAGCCAATGCAAAAGTAAAATGGCAATATTTCAGCCGACAGAAAGCGTAAGTATAGATGATGATGGAGATGAACTGGCGATCTTTCAGCCGATGTTGAATTTAAATAAAGTTTGGCGATATTTCAGCCGATTGCAAGAAGTAAGTAAAAGGTGGCGATATTTCAGTCATGCAAAAGAGATAAGGTGGCGGTATTTCAGTCGATGCAGATGGAGGTGGCGGTATTTCGCCCACGCAGGTGGAGGTAGAGCTTAACCTCGGAAGGCAGAAAGGTAGCCTTGTGCTGTACTAGAAAATGTAGGGTAAAGACAGTTCTCAGTCTCGAAAGGCATAAAGGTAGCCTTATGCAATGCAAAAATGCAGATGGAGACAGCTCTTAGTCTCTAAAGGCAGAACGGTAGCCTTATGCAATGCAGATAATGCAGATGGAGACAGTGCTTAGTCTCTAAAGGCAGAAAGGTAGCCTTATGCAATGCAAAGAATGCAGATGAAGACAACGCTTAGTCTCGGAAGGCAGAAAGGTAGCCTTATGCGATGCAAGAATGCAGATGGAGACAGCGCTTAGTCTCGAAAGGCAGAACGGTAGCCTTATGCAATGCAGATAATTAAGATGGTGACAGTGCTTAGTGTAGGAAGGCAGAAAAGTAGCCTTATGCAGATAATGCAGATGGAGACAATGCTTAATCTCGAAAGGCAGAAAGGTAGCCTTATGCAATGCAAGAAAATAAATGGACGGATAGTATTGAGATTTCTTAGCTGATTGATGATCACGATGTCGTGACTATACAGAGAGCGCTTGCGGATAAGTGATGACTCTGAGGAGTTGCATTCTTGCGAAAGTATGCATATATATATATATATATATATATATATATACACACCTGACGATATCGTAAGTCGAGTGCCTGCGTCCAAAGAAAAATCATGAGTTTTGTAAGGGGGATAGGTTAGTTCGTTTTCCCCTAGCTTCTGGCGTTGCATATCATTGGGGTAGCGTTGCTAAATAGAAGCAATTCGAACAATAATTATGCATGATTTAGTAAATGTAATGCAAGTAGATAATAGTTTTCTTTAGATGAACCAACGACTGCGACGTGGTTCAAGATATTGCAACCTCTCTTGCTCCGGAATTTTGAGGGTCCTCCTCAATATTCTGCCCCAGTTTACTGGGCTGGCACCTCTGACGACTGCGCTAAATGACTGAAGAATCACTTTGGAATTTTGAGGGTCCTCCTTAAAATTCTACCCCAGTTTACTGAGGTGGCATTCCTGGCGATGAGTGACTGAAACTAACTTCGGAATTTGAGGGTCCTCCTCAAAATTCTGCCCAATTCCAATAGCAGGGGGAAAATGGAATTTTATTAAATTGTGACCGAACCCATAGGGCTGCTTATGTATCCCCTCTTAAATAGGAATCAGGTCAGGCGTAGTTCAAATTACATCATAAAGGAAATCATAAGTGGTTACACATAGTATCGTTTCACTGCATCTGAGTTGATCGGCTTCGGCCAAACTTCTCCGTCCATTTCTGTGAGGATAAGGGCTCCTCCAGTTAGAACTCGGTGAACCATGTACGGACCTTACCAGTTAGGAGAGAATTTCCCTCTGGCTTCATCTTGATGTGGGAATATCTTCTTCAACACCAGATGCCCCTGTGTAAACTTCCTTGGCTTAACTCTTTTGTTGAAGGCTCTGGACATTCTGTTCTGATACAACTGACTGTGGCAAACTGCGTTAATCCTTTTTCCATCTATAAGGGCTAACTGCTCGTAGCGACCTTTTACCCATTCTGCGTCGCCCAACTCTGCTTCTTGTATTATCATCAAGGAGGGAATATCCCCCTCGGCGGGGATGACCGCCTCTGTACCATAAACCAGCATGTAGAGAGTTGCTCCGGTCGATGTGCAGACCGTGGTGAGGTATCCCAGTAAGGCGAATGATAACTTCTCATGCCATTGTTTATGACTTTCGACCATCTTCCTTAGTATCTTCTTGATATTCCTGTTGGCTGCTTCTACAACTCCATTCATCTGAGGCCTGTAAGTTGTAGAATTCTTGTGTTTGATCCTGAATGCCTCACACATTGTTTTCATCAAATCGCTGTTGAGATTGGAAGCATTATCAGTGATGATTGATTCCAGAACTTTGAATCGGTAAACAATATGGTAACGGACGAAATCTGTCATAACTTTCTTGGTCACTGCCCTGTACGATGCTACTTCAACCAATTTAGTAAAAATTAATTGCCACCAGGATGAACCTGTGCCCGTTTGATGTGGCAGGCTCGATAGGTCCAATGACATACATTCCCAGGCGGCGAATGGCCATGGTGAGCTTGTTGCAGTGAGCTTGTTTGGAGGCACCTTTATCATATTTGCATGTATCTAACAACGATGGCATTTGCGAACATACAAGATGCAGTCTATTTCCATGGTTATCCAAAAATACGCTGCTTAGAGTATCTTTTTTGCTAAGACAAAACCATTCATGTGCGGCCCAGAAGTCCCTGCGTGCACTTCGTCCAATTTTCTGGATGCTTCTTTCACTTCGACACACCTTAGTAAACCCAAATTGGGAGTCCTCCTATACAGGATTCCCCCGTTGTGAAAGAAATTGTTGGATAACCTTCAAAGTGTGCGCTTCTGAGTAGCGTTGGCAAGTTCTGGATATTCTCCTATTGTCAAGTACTCTTTGATGTCGTGGAACCATGGTTTTCCGTCCGCTTCTTCCTCAACATGAGCACAATAAGTCGGCTGATCGTAAATCTTTACTAGGATGGGATCAATAAAGTTCGTATCTGGATGTTGGATCATGGATGACAGAGTAGTCAATGCGTCAGCGAACTCGTTCTGGACCCTAGGGACATGCTGAAATTCCGGCTTTGTGAATCTTTTCCTTAATTCCTGTATGTGATGCAAGTAGGGGAGTATCTTAGAGTTCTTGGTTGCCCACTCTTCTCGAACTTGATGTATGAGCAAGTCTAAATCCCCGGTCACTAGCAACTCCTGAATGTTCATGTCAATGGCCATCTTGAGCCCTAGGATGCAAGCTTCGTATTCAGCCATCTTGAGCCCTAGGATGCAAGCTACCCCGAAGCCTTCCGGGCCCTGACGGTCCTAATTGACCAATTGCTGAGGCAGTCTCCTCTATTCACAGCTTGTATGGAAGGGCCTTCCTCCCATTCCTCCTCGAAAAGAACACAAGAGTCCATGTCATCATCCTCCAGGAACAGATTCTTCATGGCTGTCAACGCTTCATCTTCCTCTGACCCATATATAGTATTTGCCGGCTGGAAGGTTTGTTCCAGGCTAGGTATCGGAAGCTCCAATGGATAGTAGGGACCGCGCCATGGTGGCGACCAACTCTGGAATTCTTCCCAAGTATAACCGTACCCTAAGCCAAATATAGTACCATGCTTCTTTAGTTTGATGGGCTTAGTGATCCCCTGATGATTTTTACCAAGTCCCTTTCCAGGCTCGTACCCACACCAGTTCAGGATACTTTCGATCTTGTTGTCCCACCACTTATCTTTATCTACAACATTGACCCTTTCGATGTGGTGGTATGTTTTTTCGCCTATTCTCCTTCTGTCTCCGATCATTGGGATGGTCTGGCGACTATATATGGGGTTACTACCATCGCCATGAATGATCACCTCTTGGTGATTCCATTCAAACATCACCACCTGATGCAGGGTTGATGCTACGGCTCCAGCAGTATGGATCCAGGGCTGTCCTAATAGCATATTGTAGGATGCCAGGACGTGTATTACTTGGAAGTCAACGTCGAACCATGTTGGCCCTATTTGTAAGCATAGGCTGATTTCTCCAATAGTAGATCTCCGGGACCCATTGAAGGCCTTGACATTGATAGCCCCATATTTGATCTCGTGCAAGATTTTTTCCAAAGTTCTGAGAGTTATCAGCGGACATATGTTGAGGCTCGATCCTCCATCGATCAGGACTCTAGTGATGAAATAATCTTCGCATTGCACGGTGATGTGTAGTGCCTTGTTATGGCTCAATCCTTCCGGCGGCAGCTCATCTTCGTGGAAGGTTATTTTATGGCTCTCTAGCACTTGCCCCACCATATTCGCCATTTCACCCCCGGTTATATTGCTGGGCACATAAGCTTCGTTCACTATCTTCATTAGGGCATTCTTGTGAGCATCAGAACTCTGTAGAAGAGCTAGGATAGATATATGTTCTAGTGTTTTGTTCAACTATTCAGCAACCGAGTACTCCTTAGGCTGTATTTTCCTCCAAATATCATCGGGCCCTATTTCAATCGGCCGTCCCAGGGCTTGCTTACTGTACTCGACTAGGTGCTCTAGGGTGTAAACCCTCCCTGTTCTAGTCATTCCTTGCGCAGCAATTGTTTCTCCTATCTTGGTCTTTCCTTTCCTCCTAGCTTTAGCAGCGTAATCCCATGGTATGGCATTTTAGTGGAATGATGTTATGTCTAACATTGCCACAGGAATAGGCACCCTTGGTGGTAACACAGTAACTTCAAAGTGTGCAGGTGCCTTTGGAACTCCAAATCCAACCTCAATTGGCCCGTGCCCCTTTGTAGAAGGAGGCATTTCAAATTCAAGGGGTATAGACATATTTACTTCATCATCCCTGGAGGGCTGATTCTGCACAACAATTGGGTTAAGTGTAACCGCCGGTTTCTTTGGTTCATCCCCCTCTGCAATCAAACCTATCGACCATTTGGGGTCCCAATAATCTTCGATCTCGATCATGTGAATGTCTCCACCTTTGTGGTCAGGCAGAGGGTTTTTACGAACATTAGGAGTAGGCTCCTTTGCCACTATGACCTTATTGTCAATCAGGGTTTGGATCTTGTCCTTCAATGAGTGGCACTCGTCAAGGGTATGTCCCTTCATGCCGGAATGATACACACAAGTCTTGTTGGGGTTGACCTACTGGGAGGGATTTTCTGGAGCTTTGGCTGGGATATGAGTGACGTAATCAGCAGCTTTAAGTCTCTCATATAGCTGGTCAATCGGTTCAGCGATGGTTGTGCATTGTCTAGGAGGTTTGCGGTCAAAATTTAGCTCGAGTCTTGGGAAATTTTTATGGGTGGGTGGTGATTGGTAGTGAGAGGGTTAAGATTTATAATCTTGGTAAATAGGTGCTGGTTGAGAGTATTTGGGTGAGGTGGGTTGATATGTGAGAGGTGGAGAGGATTGGTAAACGGGAGGTGGATAGGAGGGTGCGGGTGCTTGGTAATTCGGGATGGGCTGATATGTAAGTGGAGTTGATGGGAAAGTGTGGTATTTTGGTGGTGATTTGGCTCCCTGTGTGACCATTACGGCACTTACATCCTTCTTTTTGGACGTGCCACCAGTCTGTAAAGCCTTGTTGGTGGCCTGCAATGCTTCAAGATTCGTAACCATACAATTCTTAATGGCCTCTTTGATTCTTTCTCCAAGTTTGATGATATCGAAGAACTTTTGACCCTCGATCAGCATCAACCTCTCGTAATATTAGGGATCCTAAGCCCGAATGAAGAATCTATTCATTTGCTCTTCTTCTAGGGCCAGCCTGACCTTTGCAGCTTCTGACCTCCAACGAGTGGCATACTTGCGTAATGTTTCGGTGGGCTTCTTCTTCAAATTCTGTATATAGAATACATCCGGTGCATTTTGTGTATTGAATCAGAATCTGTCCATGAAATTCGATGCCATGCCTACCCAGCTCGTCTATTTCTTGGGGTCCTGGCTGATGTACCAGGATAAAACATCTCCTTTCAGGCTTCTCATGAAGAGCTTCATACGGATCTTCTCATGCCTTCCAACGACAAACAGCTTATCGGAATATGTCCTCAGGTGGACTCTGGGATCTCCTGTTCCATCAAACATTTCGAACTTGGGAGGTTTGTACCCCTCCGAAAGTTCAACATCTGGCTGAATGCATAAGTCTTCATAATTTAACCTTTCAATACCTTTGGTACCTTCCACGACCTGAACTCGGCTGGTTAATTTCTTGAGTTCTGCCGCTAAGTTCCTGATAAGGGAGTCTTTGTAATCAGACTCAGGTGCATTTAAGATCGGTTGGGTGTAGTGGGGTACAATATCCACAAAAATAGGAGTGTTGTGGAGATGGTCATTTGTGGCGTTCAGTGGCTCGGGAATGAGTAGTGGAGTGTTGTTGGGAGTGTGGCATGTGTTGCAGTGTTGGGTATGAGTGGGTTGTATCTGTGGTTGTGGGGTATTTTGTGTAGGTACGGGATTCTGGGTGTTGACATCAGGAGTGGTGAGGGAAAATGATAGGTTCGCCAAATTCCGAACCTGATCTAGCTCTTCTCGGAATTTCAACAGCTTTTGCTCCAGTTGAGTAGCAGTTTCATTAGCAACCGGGGTACCCTGATGCATTTCAATCTCCTTTCTGGCGCTTGGATCTCCCATTCTACCTTTATTCTTGTTCCGGATAGGACTTGGAGGAGGAGGAGGTGGAGGGCCCTTAGATCTGGTGGAGTATGACGATGGTGCCAGAATGCACAAACTAACCTTTGGGGAGGGGAATAAAAATAAAAGCAAAACAAAAAGGTAACAAGTTAGTGCGGGTTATGAGAAAAACATTGCAGTATTTAAACACATTGTGCAAGAATATAAATCGCGTCCTAATTTGGGTGCCCCGTTGTGCCTGAGGTAGGCCTAGCGACAAATAGTTTTGGAGAACTTATAATGCTAAATGCCTCATTTTATTGATAAAAAATAAGACGAATCCAAAACAACACTAAAATAACAGGAAGTAAAATGTCACTAGTAGCCACTGGCCTTATTACATCATTAAAGCAAAATCAAAGACTCCTAACTACTTGGTCCCAGAAGGACCTTCCCCAGATTTGGCATCTTTGTCTCCCTCGAACAGCTTCACCAGGTCGCATAGTCCTAGCAGTAAATAAGCTCGGGCCAAACGTCCGCCCGCATTCCATTCAGTGTTTTGACAGTCTTCAATCCTCTTGAAAGGCAAATTCCTTAAGTGTTTGCGGACGAGCGTCTGATAGCTGGAGTGGAGGTCTTTCCACCAATTTAGCAGCCTTGGATGAATGTTGGTTACCATGCCAAATCTGGGGACTTCGTGCCTCATTTTCTGCAAAACAGAGTGTTAGGCCCTTACCCTACCAGACTCGACTATTTAAACCAATAATTAGCATAGCAAGCACTTAAGTTCTCCAAATAAATGCACATAATATGGAGGCATCCGTTTGGGTTTCAAAGAAACCCGAGGGACTTTGGACAAGGCTATCTTAATGAGTCATTATGTGGACAACATAACTGACTCGGCTAGGTTTTACCATAATGCATGTACAGTTTAAACGGAGTGAGGTTTCTATTGAGGTATTAGACAGGTACCCTTGAGCGGACAACTCAAAAGGGAAAGGCACGAAACCGTCGACTGCACCGCTGATTGACTGGTTTTACCGCAAATATGCCTTTGCCAAATTTAGGGGGTGATAGTATTGGAAGCGCGCAACTACTCATTATAAGTGTTGCTATAGTATTTGTTTGGCACGAGTGGAATATGATGTTAAAAATGTAGTTTATAAGAATGAAACAAATTGACATGTATTTTCATGTTCATACAATAAAGTTTACAATGATTGCTCAAAATTACAACAACATTGAGGGGAAAGCGGTAAACGAAATTAATTAAAGAAAAAGAAAATAAAGAAACAGGTCGGTTTCAAATAAAGGCATTAAACAAAAGCAGTAAAAGAAAGCAATCAAGTCACATATAGCATGCAACGGTAAAAGCCTAAACACTCCCCAGCGGAGTCGCCATGCTGTCGATGCCCCCTTTTTCTCGCGAAATTGGGTTTATCACATTTGGGAGGACAACTCTATTCCCGTTTGGGAATTGGTTTTTGGGATTTGGAGAGTCGCCACCTAATGATTATAGTGCATTAGGACACTTTAAGAATGAATTTGAGATGAAAACCAGAGTTTGGGTAAGGGCTAGAAATTATCTCGAGGGGAAGGTGTTAGGCACCCCTCAAGATCCACTAGTATGGTTCCCGGCCATGCTACAATTGCGACTTTAAATGCAAACAAACAAGTAGACAAGCAAGCATTGCAAATACGAGAATCTTTCACATAACAGTTACAAATAAGAAAGCACAAAAAGGATTTAAAAGAGCTAAAATTTGGAAGGAAGTGGTTTGTGATTAAAGAAGATATACACAAGTAAAGGAAAGGGGTCAAATAATTGAGGGAAGTAATTTAAAAGAAATGAAAAGAAGCGGAAGTTTAAAAATTGGAAAGCTTTTGAAAACCTGAAAATAACAACTAATAAAGAGGGAGGGGGTCCTAGGTTAATACATCACATGGATCATCCACACAACACTGGTACCCAATTGTACGCATAGTGTTATCGTGTGATCATCATCTCCATATCTACCCTTCCCACCCCGTTAAGGTATTAAAGCACAGAATGGTATCGTTACTTATTGTATGCTATTACCCGTCCCAATCCTATCAGTCCCGGAGGCAAATGGACTACTAATCCTAAAGGGAAAGGGGTTCGGGGCTTTCAGAGGTTTCAAAGGTTTCAAAGGACAAAATGCTAAGGCGTCAACCAAAACACATAATGCAAAATTGAGGGAAACAGACAAGCAACACATGGGCTCAAATATGGCTCCATAAACCAGCAAAAAGTCATAGAGTTTAGCATGTCTTACACGTACTGATTTGGTCTTAATTAAATAAGGCGACGAGCGGACTGGTTCAATGCATATTTTTAGGCAAAAAGTCTACATTAGGCTTACTCGAATGCAGTTGACTAAAACCGATCTGATTGAGCATCTAAGTGTTGGTTAAAGCTAGGCGTGTTATATACTGATTTTAGAAAAAAAAGAGAAAAAAAAGATGCAAACTAAAGGGTTTACCAATTTTTAATAGGGCATTACGAGTTCAACAATTAATATTACCTCTATTCAGATTCTGGATTTCCTATAGGCATGCTTTCTATATGCTTACTAATTTGGACACCCTTTTTTTAGATATTAAAAAAGGTCCTATGAACATGGTATCTATATGCAGTCTTTATTATTGAACCTACCAACTGTTTGCGCAGTGTTGTTTATAAATGCAGAATGCAGTAGTTTATAGACCATATTTTATATAAATATTTATAACTTGACCTATAGGCAGGATATCTATGCGCGGAGGTGCAGAAATTATGAATGAATCCTATAGGAATGACTTCTAGATATGAATTTGCAGAAGTTAAAGGTTAACCTATAGGAAGGATTTCTAGGCGTATTTGCAGGAATTAAAAGTTAGCCTATAAGAATGATTTCTAGGTGTATTTGCAGAAATTGAAAATTAACCTATAGGCATGATTTCTAGGTGTGAAATTGCATAAATCATAAAAAACTCCTATAGGCAGGATCTCTACCCTTGATGCGTAAAAATTAAATCCAATCCCCCCTTTTTACTAAGTTCCCCGAGTTTATACAAGTTATTACAGCCAAAAAGAAATAAACTGGAATTAAAAGAAAATACATCAGAAATCCTCAGCTACATCCGAGAAGCCTAATTCAAACTTAAGACCTAATAATATGAGATTGAGCCACTTCCAAGATCCAGATTTCCAAACCTTCTCTCATCTAGGGTGTTTCAGAGATCCAAGGGATTTCAGGAACCCCAGGCAGTGCATAAACCCAAGATATTAAACAGAAATTGAGATGTGCAGTATGGAAGGGCCATCCCTTATGTGTCCAAGTTCAGAGGGAGCTCCAGGGTCCCAAGGCAAGGCTCACACAAGGAGGGCAGAATTTAAGTTCTAAGAATGAGTGTAAGTGCAAAAGAAAGGATAAGGGCTACCCAGGCAGGCTGGCGGTCATGCCCAACCACAAAATAGACTGGCACACCCCTGACCAAACCTGTTGATCAAGTATTTAGGGAGTAAAGACCTACTGGAGGTCAAGCCATGGCCTAACCAATAATCAGAAATACTGGCAGGCCAAGGTTGTTACTCGGCACTCACACAATAAGGGATTGGGGATGGGGAATTGACAAAGCTTAGGGCCCAAAGGGTCCAGTTCATATCCATGGACAATGATTTCAGACATTGCCATGTTTTTGAACCATAACTTAAGCATATAAAAGGGATATGAGGGTTTGGGATTCATAAAGTATCAAATAAATAACAAACAACTGACATGATGCACATGTAAATTAAACATTGAATTACAAGGGAAAGGGGACATGTTACAGCATGCTAGAAACACATGTTAACTAAAGAAAACATGAACAGAAGTAGACAGGAATGAAAACATGTTGTTGTTGAGACATGTAAATTAACTAGGACATACCAGTAGAGAGACAAAAGTGTAGAAGAAAGTAAAGCAAACAAAAGTCCACAGCCTAGCAACATCACAAGTAGCAGAAAGAGTGAGAGAGTTTTAAGTGTATGAGTGATTTTGAACTTAGATTGCTCGTCTGTGTTCGTGTGTTTGAAAGAGAAGAGAGTAGGTATTTATAGCTTTGAAAACGTGTAGGGAAATAGGGTAATAAGTAAAATTAAAACTCAAACATGGAAACAATTACCATTCAAAATCAAATTAACCCAAGTGATTCCCCTTACATTAAGGAAACACTGCTTAACGGGTCAGCAGTCCTAATTAAGGAAAGAAAATCAGTTTGGGGCAGATTGATTATTGCCATAAAAAGGGTAGTAAAAGCATGACGTAAATAATCCAGTCTAAGTACAAAATATACTTATTTTGGGAAAGGATTCAGCAAGGTAAAACATCACAATAAAGGAAGTGAATTAATTAATTTTTAAACGAATGAGTAGAAAATTAGGGCTCGTAAGAAAATCTTTTGCAATCAGTCACAAGATCAAAGGAATCAAGATCAAAGAAGAAAGGAACATGATACTGCACTTTATTATATAAATAGCAAGGAGTGAACAAGCATGCAGTGTTAAACGAATTGGCAAAAAGAAGAAACACAAACATACAATGGCAGTAAGGGTAAGCTAAGGCTCAGTAGTATGAAAATATTCGAAGCACAGTAGTCAAGCAGGTCGAGTAATCATATAGAAACAACAGTGAAGCAAGTAAAGAGAGCCAGAAACAAGTAAAGGTCTCATAGTAACAAGTGAGAAAATTAGGGCTTTAACAGTAAATAGGTTTTGCAAGAAGGTAAGAACTCGAAATTAAACAAATTAAACGAAGAAGAAAGAACTAGCAACATTTAAACAAACAACTTTCAGAGCCCGGATAAACTAAAAAAGGAATTAGGGTTTTTAACATGCATGAAACAGATAGAAGAGAAATCATGAGCAAATCATAGCCAAAACATAAACACGTTAAAGAATCAGAGATCTTTTGAAAAACTTAAAGGAAAAACCCTAAAGAAGGGTCGTTTTGCAAGAAAAGTCGAAGAACTTTCAAGAACACACTTAAACATTCATGGCAAGTACAAATCTAAAGCAGATCTAAAAGAAAAATTAATAAAATCCCAAACATTAGGGTTTCGGAGAACCCAGAAAGGTGAGAGAGGCCTTGGAAATTAACGATCTAACCATGAACGCCAAGGATCTGACTCGAACGGCCATGGCTTGCCGGAGAAAAGTCAGGGACGACCGGAGAAAGGTCATGAGTGGAAGTCAGGCAACGATTGGACCACCTTCCTTCGATATTTGGCCGTGAAACCCTAGAAGCGAACACTCAGGAGCCATGGGAGGCCATTATACATCTCCGATGGCCATGGATTAAGGCGTAATTGAGAGGCGGTGGCTAGGGTTCATGAGGGATTAGAGAGCATCGAGAGAGAAGAGGGGTTTCAAGGGCGGCATTTGGTGAGAAGTGATTAGGGTTAGGGTGGGTTGGTAGAATTAAAAAGGAAAGGATGAAATGTGGCCGTTGATCGTTTAGATCAACAGCCTAGATTAGATGTGAACCGGGCGGATCAGGCAAATGGGTTAGGGGTCGGGTAAATTTTGAAATTGGGCTGGGTAATTTTGGGCCTGAATTTGGGTTAATTGGGGTTCCCAAATTGGCTATAATTGAAATGCTGTCACGACCCGGATTTCCCACCATCGGGATCGTGATGGCGCCTACTCGTGGTAGCTAGGCAAGCCAACTTACTTACCGTTTCCAT